>JAHDVE020007796.1:0-86461 GCA_022606495.2 Halesus radiatus
GTTTAAGGTTAAACGAAACGTGATACACGCTCACAGATGGCGGTAAATTCAAACGCTTTAGAAAAAAGATACTTTTAGCTTTTAAATATTGAGATGAATTGTTTGTTGGCAGATGTATATACGGAATATGAAATGGAATATATTGTGAGTCATTCAAGAAAATAAATTTGAAAAAGACAAACTATGCGAGAGCCGCACAAGAGTCCCAACTGCTCCCAAAGGTTTGGATCTAGTGAGATATTGCATCCCCAATTGGGGTATATTGTGGGGCTGAAAGTTGTAGGGAGGGGAAGGAGATAGGAAATAAGAAAGTGGAGAAGTACCCGGCTATTCAGGTCGGGTCACCAAACATGACTAAAACCATTTCAAGCAAAGCTTCGATTCTGAATGGTGGTCTTTCACCGGGGCGATACTGAAAGTATCTACCACTCCCATATGTTAGTATTACAATAATATATTGTATTTTTGTATAAGTTTCTTCAAGAAATTGAGCTTTAAATCTACAATAACAATTTATTCCATATCATATTCCGTATGTACACACGCCAATAAACACATCATTACAACGTTTAAAAGTGTTACGTGCTAAAAGTGTTTTTTCTAAAATATGTAAATTAGCGCCACCTATGAGGGGGTATTATGGTTTTTTTAGCAAATTATTATAAGCAATAATTATTATCTGAAAAATCATACAAATTGAATAATCTTCCGAGAAAAAATACATGCTGCCAGTTGTAGCAATGTAATGTTGTAGCAATGTTGTAAGCAATGATTGTAGTCTGAAGAACTAGTACATGTTGACTAATTTGGCGGGTAATGAATAACCTGCCGTAGCTCAGTGGTAGAGCACTTGTCCGGTAAACGAATGGTCGCGGGTTCTAGTCCCGTCGACAGCATGTATTTTTTCTCGGAAGATTATTCAATTTGTATGATTTTTCAGATAATAATTATTGCTTATAATAATTTGTTTAATATTTGTGCTATGCATAAAAAATCTTGTCTTGTAAACATTAGTTTAATCATTTAAAATAATAATATCTGGCAAGTAAAAAATATTCTTACAATAAAATGTAGATTCGATAGAATCTCGACGCCATCTAGTGAGAGAGTTAGCACTTACAACGCCTTTCCCACAAAAATAAAGATGGTTGTTTCCAGTGAGAAAAAATGTAATAAGCAATGATTGTAGTCTGAAGAACTAGTACATGTTGACTAATTTGGCGGGTAATGAATAATCTGCCGTAGCTCAGTGGTAGAGCACTTGTCCGGTAAACGAATGGTCGCGGGTTCGAGTCCCGTCGGCAGCATGTATTTTTTCTCGGAAGATTATTCAATTTGTATGATTTTTCAGATAATAATTATTGCTTATAATAATTTGTTTAATATTTGTGCTATGCATAAAAAAAATCTTGTCTTGTAAACATTAGTTTAATCATTTAAAATAATTTTTTTTAGCCTTAAGGTGGTGCATGCCTAACAACTTATGACCCTACAACGGCTAGAAATGTGCCGTGGGCGTTTTAGTGTGTCCAAAGAAAACAAAAAATTCCTTACATTCGTTAAAAAAAAAAATTAAAATTACTTTCGAGTCTTATCCTGTCGTATTCAATAATTTATACAGCTCATCACGCGTTTTAAATTCTCAAAAATTATATGATATATATTTTTTTTATTTTGTTTTACATTAATTCCACACAGGAGGCCCTGAGGAAAATAATTTCCTTCGGGGCCTATGTCATCTTTGGAGATACTGTGTGGATGTTTTTTTAAGGAAACGAAAGAGAGGAAGTTCTGCGAAGTAAAAAGGTATGAAGGTGGGTGAGAATCTGGAGGTCGGTGTTTCCAGCAATGATGAACGTATGAATCCATTCCCTCCTACAGCAGTGCATGGCGATGGGTAGAAAAAAAATCAAAAAGCTAGTATGAAATGCGCCAATGTAAGTGATGTGTTCAAATGCAAAATTTAAAAATCCCGGACAAACACCGAAAATCTAAGAACTTTTCGAATTTTTGGAAAATAACTACCGAAGATATAACCCGTCAAAATGTTGATAATTTCGCCGACCGGCCGATAAGCGTGTGACGTCACGGTTCATAAAATGACTGGAGCGGCCATTAATATTAAATGCGCGGCAGTATCCGGTACTACCATTCGATTTGTAAATTATACTTAATTGTATCTAGTGACGTCACGAGTATTTTGACAGGTCATTTTACTTAAGTTCACTTTGAAAGCTCATCATACCTTCATCATGTTCGACGATATCGAAAAACTAATTTTACTGTCGTATATATTTATTATATTTTACTTTTTTTTTATATTTGAATCATAAACGCCTATCGGATTTTACATAGTATAGGGTGAAGTATAAGACATAGACCATAATGTGAAAAATGTGTAAGCAATAAAGAACACTTATGAGCCTGTATAATAACAAAAGATTAATTTCAAGAATATCTGTAAATAACGAAGCAAAAATAAGCGTCCATTGAAGGTACATAAAAATTAGGATTTATGAAAGAAAAAAAAAACAAAGAAAAAACATAATTAAAACAAAATGAAGTTAATAATATTTCAAATGAAATTTAATCGAAATAAATTTTTTTGGAGACATTCTCCTGGATAACAAAAAGCGTAGGAACATATTTATTCATTTTGAAACGATCTGTAGTAGTACCCGATTTACAGTAAAATATTGTGGAGAATTTTATTTCAGTTCAAGTTTTTTTCTCACTGAAGAGTTAAACCGATAGAAGAGTACTGTGGGCGTGTTAGTGCGCCCAAAGTAAGCTCAGTTTTCCTTGCTTCAGCTGAAAATGGATAAAAAAAAACTTGGTAGTTTGCTAACGCAAGCAACAAAAGAAATAATTTATCTGTAAATTCTGTACGGCTAGAAAAATCCTCAAATTGATTTTTTTATTTTATTTTTATATTCTATGAAATATATACCAAAATGTCTGAAAATGTGTATAGTTTGAAAACTAGTCGTTTCAGCTAAAATTCTAGTACGTATTTCATATAGAACGTAGAAGCTTACCGTCTAACAAATTTTGTCATTGGAAACTTTATACATTTTCCTAACTACTCGTGCAAAATATATAGATAAATCGGTTGCAGTATTTCTTGCGTTAGCAGACTGCGAAGTGTGTATTTTTTAATGCCCCCCGTCAAAAAATATATAAAATACGGATATTCTATCTTTAGCAAATCACTAACCTGTATGACACCCAGTAGTCGAAATGTCTCATGTAATTTTTATATATCACAAATCTAGAGGTTATTTGTTCAGTGGGTACCTGGAATATAAGCGCTACGCACATAATGCTTTGCATTTACGTGGAACGCTTGTACGCCGAAGACGCGCGATGTATTACGTATTTAGAATTTTAAAGCGTCCAATTTATGTATGTGATATAGCTAAATGAAAATTAATAAAAAACATGAAACTCATGTGTTACGGTGAATAAAGAAATTGAAGGAAATTATTTCTGTTGTACCCAATACATATAATATATCATCCCATTAGATACATAAGTTCCCGTGTGTCATAGAGTTACTATGGGAGCTAATGAGATTTACCTCTAAAGGAACGATATCGTCCTATTAGAGGTAAAAGTCACCAAGTGTCCTACAGCTGGTGGTATTGCACTTAATGAGTTTTGTCTTTAAGGCGACGATATCGTCCCATTTGAGGTAAAAGTCACTAAGTGTAATAAAGCTATTATGGCACTCAATGAGTTTTGTCTCTGGGCGACGATATCGTCCCATTAGAGGTAAAAGTCACCAAGTGTAATACGGCTATCATGGCACTTCATGCGTTTTATCTGTAAGGCGACGATATCGATCATTAGGGGTAAAATTCGCTATGTGCCATACAGCTAGTATGGTACTTAATTATATTTACCTTTAAACGAACGATAAGGAGCATTCGGTAGGTATAGGTATCGTAACCGGAGGTAAGTCGAGCACAATACTCAAACAAACATATTACTTGCTATCAGCATGTTTCAAAATTGTTATTCGACTTCAGAGAAGTGAATTCCAGTAAAAACGAAAAAAGGGTCATATTTAATACAGATATGAGTATAGGTAATAAAAATAACACATTTAAAAACTTTTGCATCGTACGCATATTAGAAAATAAATTGATTTCAAATTTTTTCCCACCATATCTCAAGCGAATAAAAATTGGCGGTTTTAATTTTACTGGCATTACTGGCTCTCCGCGCTATCTTTTTCATTGGAAAATCCAAACTACTCGTTCAGGCAGTAGCCATGTTTACATTTTGCAAGGTGATTTTTGTGTTTAATCTCGACTTACTTTTATTAAAAAAATTATGGATTTTTGTTGTACATATAAGTTAAACACGCTCTTAGAGACCTAATGTTTATTCAAATGAAAGAAGCAATAACTTCTAAAGTACTAAAAAAAAAACCACATCAATTTCTTTCAAATAATTCTACAAGATGTTGTTATTAAGCACCAAATACATTTTGTCACTGCCAGTTTTAATTCAGGTATGAAAGGGTTAAAACTAAACGAATTTTCAAATTTCTTTAAAGTGTTTTCTCGCTAATCATAATAAGTAGGTGTAAGCAAGAGTAAATGCAGTTTCTCAGTGTCGTTTCGCAAGCACATAGATGTCGGAGAAGTAGGAAGAGGTGATTTTTCACAAAAACGGCGCTATAGAAATCATCTAATTATTATTATACACTAGCTGATGTGTACCCTTGCTCGGGATTTTTCACTTGTCATTAGGGTGCCATTATTGATTTGACAGCGAAAGTAATGCCTTGATAATAATAATAAACTCCAAATAAAGAAACATTCCTTTGAAGATTTTATTCCATTTCAAATGTTTATTTTTTGAAAATATATCTAAATAATAAAGTTCTTAAGTAGGTACGTACTCGTGTTTTCCATTTTGAAAATTTTTTACCAAAAAAACCTTCCTCTTTTGAATATGCAATCTGTGGCTAACTAGAGTGCTATATCTATGGGCTAACCTAAATAAAACATGGGGGGTTCAATGTTTTTCATACTAATTTTAAAACGTTATAGGAACCGTTTTACATATTGGATTTCATTCAAACTACTCTCCCGGCACTAATAAGAACAAACTGTGCTATTTTCAGCGAAACCGATACAGTAATTTTCAATAAAAAAGAGGACAAACAAATAAACAAACTTACATTGATTTTTATATATCTAGATAATATGTATTGTTACATGTATAATATTGTACAACAATACACAAAATTATAAGCAAGTGTCGTTTCAGTAAACCTTAAAAGAAAATTTTGAATTCAGAGCTTTTCCAAATCCGTATAAAAGTTGTTCGATGCTTTTACGAACAGAAAAATATTTATCGTATTAAAATTCTCCAAAATTCAATGATTAATTCAGAATATTTATTGACTTGGCATATAACATTTGCGTTATTGATTACATTATAAAGTTGGATATAAATTTCGTTTGAATGATAAATGATAACTTCGAGGAACATTTCGAGCAGGAACAAACTTAGTTTAACTTAACGGGATTAAATATAATTGAACTCACATAAATATTTGGTGGAATCACCTGAAGAGTGAAACAGGGCGGTATTCGGTGGAGGCAAGATTATACCGTGTTTCCGTTCTATTTAAAATGAATTCGGAAGTTTCCCAGGTATAATTAGGTTTTATTAGGAAAGCCGCGCTGTCACTCCGCGGCAGATAAATACAATAATAAAATTCTTGGCCCAAGTTTGACGATGTTTCTCTTCTCCCTGGGGGTGGGAGAGGGGAGGAAGGAGGCGATAAGGCAAGGGATGGGGGGAATGGGAAGGGCTTACAGAATTACCCGTCACAGTTGGTAGCAACTTGAGGGTAAAAAAGCGGAAGTGGATCGGGAAAGAAGAAAATTCAAATAAATTCCCAAGTAGAATAAACAATGAAATAAGTATCTACTTTATATACAACCTGAAAAAGCAAAACTTAATTTTTTATGTGATACCACACATGAGTTCTAGCTGCTCCCAACCGTCTGAAGCCAGTGAGACTATGGCAACCCCAATTGGGGTATGTTATGAGGCTGAAGGTATTGAAGAGGGGAAAGAGATAGGGAGAGGAAGGTAGGAAGTACTTGGCTATTCAAATCTAGTCACCAAACACGGCTAAAGCAATTTCAAGCAACGTTTCGATCCTGAATGGTGGTCTTTCACCAGGGCGATACTGACAGTATCTACAGACAAAATATAGTGGTTCTCGGGTCGCAACATGGTAAAAGTATAAATTTAAACATGTACTTAGAACGTGCCGCAAATATACTATATATTACATTTAATGAATAAATTGTGAAATAACACAATTTAATCAAATAAAATTTACTTGCGCACGCCGGGATTTAAATACGCGACCTCCGGATTCGTAGCCAAGGATCATAACTTTTCAACCACGGAGACCGTCAAATATTATGTAGTGTAGGATTTTATTAAACTAAATCGACAAGTACCTATATCCTTAGGCATTGTTCGCCTATCAAAGAATATCATTTAGTATGTTTAAAATCACGGGCTCTATGTACTTTGAAGAGATATATAATATTGATTATTTTTTTTCAATTTAAACTTAAGATATTCGACTGAATCTTGTACAACATATTCACCAGAATTTAGTCGCTAGGTAGTGTTGATGGCCGTTAAGAACTCAAAAAAGCTTATTGGAAAATATGTCGTAATAAATAATATTCGTTGTCGTAACATATAATCCCGAAAATAATGCTGTTCGGAATGTCGAGACTTGTGAACTGAAGCCATGGTATTTTTTTGATACCAGTCTAAATGATTTTTTTCAGGCTATACAAAAAAAACTTCGAAGAATATCATTCAATGTGTCTAACATCAAGCATTCCACCTAAACCTTTTTCGAGCTTTGAGTTGAATGTTCTCGCAAATGTACATTTTTGTAATTGTTCCATCCATGTATTATGCGTGCGCTGTTCTTTTTCTGTAGCTCTTGTTTACCTCATTTTGTGTTGTGTTTTTTTTGTAACTAGTCAATTGTCCGTCAATAAAAAAATGATTCCGGAAAACATTATGCATCGATAATCAATTAAAGTTCTCAGAGAAATAAAATACACAAATGTATAAAAAATATAAAAATACTAAATAAACAAAACAAGAATTCAGTGAGCACTGCTGCAATCGGAATCGTAAAACATTTACATTAAAAACACAAGGAATTTTTAAAAGGTTGGGTTTATGAAGTCGTGCTTAGTCATAAACCTTAACCTTTGAATCAACCGAAGAGATAAATTAATAGAAGTGTGTTTTGAGGGTGTCCGTGTGTTCGAAGTCAGCGGGTTTTTTATCAATATTAAATTGATCAAACGTTTTCAAAAGCGGTAAATTTTTTGGAGCAGAAAATCAATTTGGCTTATGTTTTCTTTCACATCGGCATTGATCATATGTCTATCGATTTTTTTATTCAATGATTGAATCTTGGTCTGAAATTGCTATCGGTGGCGGATGCGTCAGCCTACCAATTGCGTAATGAGTCGGATCGGGGGAGGCCGGTTAAAGGAGACCACTTGCCCTCTCCAGTCGGACGCTCTCGACCCATCGCCATGCGCCGCAATGGGAAGGATAAATTAATACATCCGTCGCTCCTAGACACACTAACCCCCAGATTCCTACTGACCACAAAAATACAATATTCCTTCACATAACTTCCTCATCTTCCTTTACTTAAAAAGGCCCTCCAAAGACGATATAGGTCTAGAGGGAAATTATTTTCATCAGGGCCACACGCGTGAGGTTCATACAAAAAAAAATTCCAAAATTAAAAAAAAACTATAAACATGTCTACATTAGAATAGCGTAGAAAAACTTTGATCATATTCACATTTTTTAAATAATTAATTGTATTATTGACACACCTTCTTTGTTGCAACTCATCCAGTTCAAAATTCCTTGCCGTAGCCTCCGAAACAATGAATTGCTTTTCCTCAATCAACAATCTACTAGCATTCTTCACTGTCCAGAATATCGAGACTTGTTAACTCAAGCCAGGGTGTAGAAAATTTTGATACCAGACGAAATGATTTTTGTCAAGCTTTACGAAAATAATTTTTGTAAATTATCATTCTAAAATCATGGACCCTACCAAAACCTTGTTCAGGCTTTGACTTGAATGTTCTCTCAAATATAAATGCTTCTGATTGCTTCTTTCATGTATTACATGTGCTGTCCCTTTTCTGTAACTCTTGTTTATCTCATTTCGTGTTATGTTTTTATTTTGTAATTAGTTAATTGCCCGTCAATAAAAAATGATTCCTGAAAATAATTTGTATCGTATAATCAATTAAAGTTCACAGCGAAATAAAAAAAATACAGAGGCATAAACAATATAAAATTATGAACAAAATAAGAATTTAGTGAGCCCCCTTGCAATCGGAATCGTAAAACTAACTCAATTATCTGTTAATTTAAAATGAGCCTATACGCTTCATTCATAACTCCGTTTAATTGAACAATGAATCCTGTGCAATCTTTTGTATTTCCCCTCCACGGCAAATTGCCACCCCGCTAGGTGTTTCTAATAGCAAGGGGGATTAATGCTTTACGGCTTTTAAGTATGCCAATGTGTATCATTTTAATCCAGCTAAATTAAAAAAAAAAGATTTATGTACTTAAAGACCCAGGAAATTGCGATCACGAAACAATAAAGTGAATATTATACTACAATATATTGGCAAAACAACACGTAATGTCAATATTAGAATTAAAGAACATCTGATATGCTTAAATAATAACGGCTTTTCGGAATTCGCCAATCACCTTATTGATAAAGATCATACCTTCATTCAAACCACCATTCTTCATAAAAATGGCCATGGAAAGAGATTAAATAATTTACACTCGAAAAAAAGAAAGCAATTAAAACCAAAAACAAAATTCTTAATAATCAACTAAGTGTATCCAATAGCCCAATATTGGGTATATTTCCTATAATCTCGTAAAATTTCCCATTATCCCATAATCACCGGTTCAGGTATTCCTTGGTATTCCATTACGTACACTTATATATAAACACACACTATGTATTTTTGATCAGTTTATTTTGTACCCTGATGATGCTTGTGTTAAGCGAAACCGGTCGGTCTTAATAAAATTAAATAAATCTCGTGGTTATTTTCATTAAATACATCTAACCACAAAGTAACTGCTTTCTATCAAAATTTGAATATTATACTATATTTTTAATCATTTATCATTAATTTCTAAATAATGTTGACATTTTCGGAAGGTACAAGTATAAAAAACAGATGTATATTATAGAATTTTTTTTCATAGTCCTCCTCACTAGGATATCCTGTGCGGAGGCGAACTAGGTTTTGAATAAAGGGGTTTCCAGCGAATTTTGAACTTCAAGGTTTGGTTAGGGTATTTTCAGTAATTTCTATAGCGTTGTATTAAGAATACTAGTCAGTTCTACTTTTGTTTATCCCCTAAGCCAAGTTTTGCTGGAATTAATTTGTTTGATACATTGAAGATAATATTAACCATTAGAGTGCGGCCCAGCGCTATAGCGCTTGAATTTTCACTGTGCTTTTTGTCGTCCTCGGGAGAGCACGGGTTCAATTTGAGCGTGGTATATTACGGTTGGCGCGTGTCTTGATAACTGTATTTATTGTTAATCCTATTAAAATAAATACACCATAAAGTGAATTGATATTTTTCACCAAGTCGGACTAAAGATTAAACTTTGGACTAAAGGCGAAAGACTGCTTCTATCGCGATATTCCCATGAAGAGTCGTGGCAAACTTAGTGGCAGACCTTGGACGTGGAAAAGAAGCACCTTTTTGACCCTACTATTAAATTGCCAGGTTTCTCTCTACCTCGGAAAACGTTGCATTCACAGACGTTGTGCGTATATGATGCATAAATAGGGCTTAAAAGATTCCGAAATTTATGAATGTGGACAGATTCAAACAACACAACACATCACAGAAGAATGTCCCCTTCATCAGTTTTCCTATGGCACATCCGTGCTGAATCAAGTGACTCTTCTCTACCATACGAAGAAGAAAACTGGATACTAAGGGCATTGTATTTAAATTACCTATTTCCGTATCATTTAGAAATGTCAATGTTTAAACCGTGGGTCGTACATTGCCCTTTGTTGTAAGAAAAAAAAACGCAGCAAATTGACGTGTTTTTCTCTTTTTTTGACGATTTTTTAAATAATCCCACATTATGTATGGAGCCAATAAATAAATTTGCCAAATGGGAATTAAATTACAATTCAGCCATAGAAAACGTTACTATTATGCGTCTTTCTTTAACTGGGGACACTATTTGTAGTTAACCGCTCTGTCGACTATTCAAGCTTGTTTCTCGCTTTAGTGGCTAGTCTTTAGATGTAATAAAAAGGTCACAGCCCCACCCTACATACGGGAGCAATCACAAAGGAATGGGTCTGTTAACCCATAAATTGGAAGAGTCTTTCTCTTAACCTTTTCTCGCCTTTTAAGGTGTTCCTCTCTTGTAAAACGATAAAATAACCCGAGTTCTCAACTCACTTTATGGTTCTGGAAAAAATCAGGGTTAATATTATAAAGATACAACTGGGATTTTTCAACTGATCCGGGATAGCAACACCTTTGAGTAAATTTCAAGATGTGGGACAAAGCAGGAGAAATACACTAAACAGATTATCCTTATAAGATTGATCTCTACAGATTAGAAAGAAAACTAATATCTTAATGATGATTTCGCCGATCGTTCATTATGTGAACGCTTTATAAAATAACGCTGATAAAAACACAATGTAACCCACATGTAAACATTTTTAAAACCAGATAAGTATATAAGATAATAATATCAAAAGATAGAACATATCTTAAACCCTAGAGTAGGAAAAATCAGGATATAGCATCGCTGAGTAAAAATATTCATATAAAATCATAATTTACCACCCCTGACACCTCAAAAATTGTATATATTCAGTAGTTTAAGGAAAAATTGTACCAGTCTGAAGATGACATGATAGGCTGAAACCGGTCAGGCAAAAATTAAGTGGAAAAAAGATTTCAGAAATCAAGATCAACGTCGCCAATTTCCATAAAAACTTCCGACTCTTAGGCCCCATACAGGCCCATGAAATTTATTATCCGCTCAAAGAAAGAATGTTGATATTAGAAAATATTTTATCAATTTCAGTAGAAATACGGGACATAAATTAATTCGGACGACGAACGCGGCCACAGCATCCGTCTTTCGGCTTATCCGTGGGAAAATAGTAAACGCAAATGACAATAATATTTATAGAAAACATGTTTAGATTTATTCAAAGTAACCTGCTAGCTTACGATCACGCCAATTTCTCGCAGGGATGGGAAAATACGAGAGCATGCCCCCGCACCCACACCTCTCTTCTGATCTCCCTACGATCCCCCTCTGTTGCCCTTATTACATCACCTGATTCTCAGATATTACCTACTTGTTTAAGAATACGATAAATTATGTTGAATAAACAGTTCTATTGAGTTTATCATTTTATAAACAGAGAACTAATTGATAAACATTTGTTTGATAATTTCAAATGTACAGTTCCTCCTACCGAGTAAAGTTTAAAACAATGAATCAGAATATCTATATAACATATTAATTTAAATTTCCTCCGCGGAGTTATTTTTCAAAAAATTCAATTTTGATTCGCGTTCTCCCACATCTCGCTCTGCAATATGGTCTATTATGGCGTGAACTCCATTTGTGTAACCAATTACAATTTGTAATCATTCGAATTTGATTGGCTTTTTTATACTTTTCGAACCTCACTAAGGTAGACATTAGCGTGAACCTTCAGCAATCGAGTTTCATTTACGCGGACTATACTTTAAAATAAAACCACCTAAATCTCAAGACCGAATCAAAGAAACCCTTTTTTTTTACGAAAACTGTAGGAACCATTGGGACTATGCCATCCCCATTATATTTTGTGGCTGAAAGGAGTGGGCGGGGGGAGGAGATGTGAAAGGGGAAGGTCGAGAAGTACCAGAGGAATACCAAAGTAATGAAACATGCCTTGAGCCACAGCAGGGCTGTCCTGAGAGTACCTAGCACTCGACTGACGGCATACAATTGGAAAAATCAATGCGATTTCTCAGCTTTCCAGAACTCACCTAAGGTATAACATTTATATTGCGAAGGCAGTTTTAATTTATTCATTTGGCATTCCCGTTTTTAAGGAATTTTTAATCCAATAAATGATTGTGAACCCCCTGGAGATCCCGCGGTAGCTTCACGTTATTCATCGGCATTACAGGAGGCGCAGACGGGTGAACTTCTTTCATTAAATTGTTTCTTTAAATTGGGATAAACACCTTGAAAGGATTCGGGGACATTGATCCGCTCCACTTCGAGAGCCAACCCCTTAAGATTTTAATTGAAAATAAATCCCGGAAACAATTAAATCCCACCGCCGCGACGACATTGAAGTTTTTACTACAAATAAATGAAAAGTATTAAAAAATAAATTTTACAAAAAAATGTTATAAGCTTCATTTTAACCCCTTCAGAGCTGAATTAAAATTGGCAGGGATAAAACATATTTGATATTTTAAAACACCTTGAAGAATGAATTGTTACGTTTTTCAACAAAGTAACAAGGTATATATATATATATATATATATATATATATATACAAGTTTTTGCTACTTTCATTTAAAAAAAAAACATTAGGCCTCTAAGGGAGCGTTTCACTTGAAATAACAAATCACTATATATATAAAAAAAATATATACTCACCTAAGACTAATGATCTTTTATTCATCAAAGGGTATAGTAAATATCTAGTACGTATTAGAAGTAATTTATTTATTTTTGGTTTACATTATGAAAGGCCATTAAAGGAATTGCTTTTGCGCGATTTTTGAGGCACCTTTAACAATTATTTAAAGATCAATAGGTTTAGGTGAGTATTTTGGCCTCAAATCACAAATTAAGTTTTGTATGAAACAGGCTGTGCAGCCATTCCTCTTCCAAAACAACTCCGTCTGCTTTGAAAATGTAATGAAATATAAAATGAAAAAAAAATTAAAAAAATATTAAAATAAGCATTATGGTGGACTTTAAATTAAATTAAAAACGGTCAATTTACGTTGGAATACAAATTTGCCGTACACAATTTTAAATACCGACCCGAAAAAAACTATTTTTTTAAGATGTTTTTTTTTTTTATTTTATTTTATGTAATCAAATTTATATAGCAAATAAACAATTTAAAAAAAAACCATAAACCAGCAAATAATTTTCAATGTTACATCTAAAATCAAATTGATTTCTTTAATGGCTTATATTTCATACTTTAAAACAAAAATAAATAAAATACTTCTCATCCGTACTAGATATTTACTATGTCATTAATAAAAAAAGATAATTCAGTTAGGATGGGAATTTTGGTGTCATATCCAAAATTATGTTTTGTTTCAAACAGGGCACGCAGCCGTTCCTCTTAAATTGACATATTACCCCAAACTACTGTAAAAATCTTACTATTTCTAATTTTGAAACTGTCAATTCATGGTGAAATTCGATATTAAAATGATTTTTTTATCAAAAAAACCATTGTAACTATTTCCACCCATTTATTTTCGACAGGACCGGTTTCAACCTAAGAGGTGAACTCAGTCACGACGAGATCGATGCTATACATACCATAGATTTAGTTTTAATTGCGCCAGTCTGACGACGCCCGTGACAGAGTGAAACCGGTCCTGCCTAAAATAAACGATGTCAGGTGAAATCCCTCCTGACATCGATGCTATACATACCATAGATTTAGTTTTAATTGTGCCAGTCTAACGATGCCCGTGATAGGGTGAAACCGATCCGGTCGAAAATAAATAAGTGGAAAAAAGTTAAAAAGGTTTTTAAAAAAAATAAATTATTTTACTGTAACAATCCTTTAGTTGTTTTTTCTACCGATTAATATGATTATTATATATTTTTCTCTGTTGTATCATAAACTAAACAATGTTTTCATACGATTTTATTATTTAAGCGTAATTCCCTCACCAAACACAAATACTTGAGGTGAACCTTCACAAAACTGCGCTATAGAAATTAACTCTTATTATAAGAGCTTCTTTATGGCGAGGTACGGTAAACATTATGTTTATTAAGTAAATGAAACACGTTGTTATAAACCACGAATATATTTTATCTTCACCAACCGGTTTCGCTTAACTCAAGCTTCATCACGATAAATATAATAACTTATTATATTTACCCTAAAAAGAACGTATAAAAAATATATAAACATGGCTACCGCCTGTAGGAGTAGATTTTGAGATATAAAAACAAAAACAAAAAACAGCACGCAGAGCCAATGAATATCCAAGTAATACCAGCAATTAAAAAAAAATTGTCGCTGTGACGAGTCGGGTAATTTAAGTCATTGCATTTCATTTTTTTTCAGTTTCAGTGTCGATAAATCAACGTTTATTGAAAGAACGTTACGTTTCATACAATACGGCATGTTTAAATATAAGTATAATATATATTACATAATTATATAATTGTATGGTTTACATTACTTACCTCGGTAGGTGAAACCTGTTCTGTCACTATAATTTAAATAATCAATAAAACGTGTTGAAATGGTTGTTTTAAAAATGGTTAACAATTTTGATGAGCAGCACTTTTTTAAAGAAAGACAAATTTTCTCGGTATAATAACCTGACGATATTTTAATTCATTCTTCTACCATTATAATAAGCAGAAAAATTTTGTTTGTGACGGATGACTTAGCACGAAGAGGATCGAACCCACGAATCCTGGTAGCAACCCGACGTTTTGAACCACTCGGCTACTGACCGGCAAGCTTTTTACACAATTCATTCTAACACGTGTATTACTTACTGAAAAAGCGTCAAAAGCAATAAAAAAGATATTTAAAAAAAATAATATTAGCAGCTACGAATATAATTATATATTTTTTCAATAAAACATTCTTGAAATGACTGAAATGTAATTAGAAAAGACATTGAATTTTTAAAATATAAAAAAGCACTAAAACATGCTGGAAATTCTTATCAAAAGATTCTTCAAGGATGGAAATAAAACGGAGTTACAAATTATCCAGAAAACGTAGATACAAAATGTTTCGAAAAAGCTGCTCAAAGAAATGTTTCCATCAAATTCCTTTGTACAATTAACCGGAGGGAAAAATGTTTTATCTATGTACAAAGGTTACTCAATTGTACAAAGAATATTATGGAACAAAGAAATTTGTTGAAAAATTAAAATTCACTCGCGCCGTGTTGCCGTAGGGATAGGCAGTGAACAAGACGCCCCGAAGAAGCACAAAGACAAAATTCTATAATACTGCAATTTAAAAAAAATGCATGTTACAGAGCAGTTTTTTTTTAATTTGACTGAATGTTTTTCAACAAAAGAAAATGTGGAAAATGTGTAATTAATTATAAAACCATTTTTATTGACACTAGCAACTCTTAACCAAACCACGATTTTTACCGTCCTCCACACTAGGGTCTTAATTCTTGTAAATGTATTGCGCGATCTAAGATTCGATCGAAGATCTAAAACAGAGGTTCCGAACCATATTTGTCTCACCGCCTCTTTTAGGTTATATTTTTCAACGGCGCCCCTCCACCGTTTCTTCTTAGGCGACAATGCGATGAAATCTAAATATATACCTGTGACTGAGACCCGACACGATCTTTTCAATAACCCTGTTCTGCATTATGATAGCTTTTTGCTCTTGATAAATATTTATATGCATGTTTTACACATTACAAATTATTGTTCATCTGACAACGGGTCCCGACAAACCTGGTTAAGTGTTATAAGATAATAATAATAAAATTACAATAAATCGATCAATCCATCTATAAATAAATAGAATAATTTAAAAGTTCACTTTGTTGCATGACGCTTTCAACCTCCGACACATTTGAATTCATAATTAAAATTTATTAAAAATATTTTTGTTGCTCTATCCCGCCATTTCAACCCTTCACCACCCCCTTGTAGCTCTTCACCGCTTCCCATTTGCCCTTGAGGCCACCACCGCTCTCTTGGATCTCTCCAACGCCCTACCTAGGAGCAATACCGCCCCCCATTAAAAAACTATGGTCTAACCCATAAATCACAAAAAAACGAATATGCATTTATCGATCGATTTCCATGTATTAATTTTAACATAATGTTCGCTAAATAGGAAGGACCCTACCTTATAATGAACGTTTTAGCCACCGACTTACGTAAATGTAGAACAACATAAGCTCGAAAGGTGAGATCTAGAGATTTTTTTAATCTAAAATGTTAACATAATCATTGTAATTTCAATCATGAGCTAAATAGCTCATATTAACAAACTCCCACATGAAGCAGATCGTGAAAGCACCAAAAATATAATAAAAATTCTCTTAACCTGTTAACCGGGGGATTGCCTTCAAATCCAAAATTAAGTTTTGTATGAAACAGGCCGCGAAGCCGTTCCTCTTAAATTCATGTCAATTCATGTACCGATGACTCACACAATCCTAAAACTTAAAACTAAGTCCCCACCGTACAAGGGTATAACATTTATTTCGAATACGTTTTTATAGGTACTACCCGTCAAGCTCGGTTAACAGTTAAAAGTACCTATAAGAACTCGGCGAAAAGACATTTTTAAAAACTTAAATGTTTTCAATATTATAAAACTCCATTAAAAAAAGACTCCACTCAATTTTAAAGTGAGTTCCTTACTGACCAACACTCTAACACTACAAGTACAAAAACAGTACAAGATTAAATACATATTTAGGTTAGAAAAAACCATAAGTTCCATAAATTGTATAATGCTCTTCCAAGTGATATCAAAAATAACACCGAGATACAAAAGTTGAAAAACAACATCAAAATATGGCCAAGTAAACATGGACAACATACAGTAACACCAACACAACAAACGGTCCGAATCGGAACAGGAATCCCCAGTGAGGAGGACCATGAAAATAATAAAATATTTTAATATACAGGGTTCCGGGGAGTTGGGTCTCTTTTGCCATGTTAGCTTTTTTTAGCAGCTGTACTTCAAAACCCCTATTCCTTAAAAGCGGAGTCAGGCAAGAGGGTAGTGTGTCTCCTACTCTAATTAATGTATACATAAATGACCTCGTATAAGAACTCAACGATTCACGGATTGGTTATATCTGTGAACAAAGGAGTAATAATATCAACTACGCGGATGCCATGGTGCTGCTCGCACCCTCGAGCAATGCGATTAGACGACTTGTGGGAATATACAGGAAGGAGCCACTAAATATATCACCAATCTGGCTAGAAGGAAATATACTGCTCGTGGCCTCACAGGTTAAACACCTGGGACATATCCTTACAGAAGATATGAACGATATGGAAGGTATGGATCGACAAAGAAAAGCCATTAATATACGCGCCGGAATGCTCTCCAAAGATGTCAGGAAACTGCTTTTTAAGAAATACTGAGGGTACTACAACAATGCATGCAGGCAACTTCCAAGGTTCTGCAGTGCCTCTACGATGTTTACTCGGGGGAGGATCCACTCATTCCCCGCCTTACTCCGACACCGACTAGCCAGCTTCTGGGGCAGGACACGGAAGTCAACCAACGCCATTGTCGTGGCTGCATTCGAGTAGCTCACCTCTGCACTCAATAAACGATGGATGCATATGATGCGGTTACCACTCTAAAAGACTCTCCGTTAATTTATTTTATTTTATGTTATTATCATTTTCTTTTTTTATTGTTTTTAATTTTTATTTATATACCATTTCTAATTTTAAAAAAATCTCTCATTTTATTTTTATATTTGTTTATACTCTTATTTTATCTTTTTTTTAATTTAAAGGTAATAAATTGTATATACCTTACGTAATATGGCAGATTGGGTCTGCACTATCCACCCAGTCCTCCTGGATTAAAAACATAAATAATAAAAGAGTTTTTCTGGAAAATAAATAAAGAAATAAATAATCTGTTATGCCATATCGGCATAAGAATATAAGCAATATCCATTTCCCGTAAAGTATAAAGAAATGAGGGAATCGGTAAAAGGGGATGAAATAGACTTTATTACGTAAAGCGTACGAGACCGATCAACTATTGTGTGAAAAACAATATGAGAGGGAATAAGGAATGAGGATGCCAGGAGCTCGAGCTCATACATGAACAATTCAGGAATTATAACCATATTATGGGATCGCTTATCAGCTTTAGCTAAGGGAAGAAAAATCCCAGGAAAAGAGTACACATAGATACCAACCAAGTCAAATATTAACAAAAAATCTTATTTATTGGAATAAAAAGTTTTCATGTATCAATAGCTGAAGTACCGGGCAATGGTTTGGGGGAAAGTTTTGAGGTTGTGATAGGTTACCCCTACCCCTACCCAGTAATCTAATTCTTATTCTGTCAATGTCAACAACAAGTACCAAATTAAATCTGCTATAAGGGTAGGAAAGGGGAATGGGGGTGCTTTATCGAAATATCATGTAGACAGTGACCTTCCTCTTGTTTTGAATGTCAAGTATGAAAATGTTATCAAGCTTAGAATAAAACTGAAGATTTGTACACAAAACAAACACCGCCCGGGACACTCGGTACATTCGTTACATGGATAGATAGAGAGAAAGATTAACGTCACATTCGACAGTTCTCACAATATATATTGGTAATAGGTACATTATTTGTATTGCCTAAGGAAATGGAAATAAATTTATAAAATACCTAATCTCCATCGCTACAATGTTCTAGAGACAGCTTGAATAAATTATTTGTACTTATTGTGCCGCAAGAACTACTAAAATAACTTCGTAGAAAATATATTCATCCATTCAGTCATTCTTAACACTTAATTCTTAAAAGCGACCGAATTCTTAACATTTACCTAACTCAGTGGGAAAAGATATCAATTAATCAGGGTAATTCAAAATGATGGGACACAATTTCGTATCGCTATATTTCCTTAATTATACGTTATATGTGAATGACCTGCAGAGAAATTGAAAGATGAAGTGAAGTTTCAATTCCCACCGCTAGGTTGCTCATAGTTGGGCAAAAAATCGGTAGAGTTCTCGCGCCGCCAAGCAGCCATTTCGCGTAAGTTGTCAACAAAATGGCTAATATGCGGCATAAGGTTTTCTGTGTTCGCAAGTTCTGTAAAATTGAGTCCTCAACTTGTAGCGCAGCGTACCTTTCGTCTCCATTTTAACAATGAACCATAAACTATTTTCATTATAACTAAAACGATTAAAAAATGTTTACATTGCCCTTTGTCAAATTATTTTAACTTGAGGGATATCGGCATGGTGTGGAGCTGCGGACACGTATATTAAGGCGCTTAACAGATCTCTCAAAACAATAATTAGAATCATGTTCAAAAAACCATATCGCGACATCCTACAGAAAACCTATTAATTACAAATAGCATTCTTCATATAAGAAAGTTATTTATTAAAAAAAATTATCAATAATAACTGCACAAAATCATTACCTTCCTACATATCTCTGTCACAAAACACAAGAGCTAAATCTTACGATGATTTTCAAGTACCCAATATAAAATCCACTTTTGCCAAGAAACACGAATCCTACCTCGCACCTCTCATATTCAACATCTTCCTAATAGAAACCTCTCAACATAACGCAAAACAACCTAAAATTGTTATATAAAAACTTCAACACATGGCTAATAAACAAAAAAGGAATTGCATCACCAGATTACTTGCAAACTCTCCTTAATCTGATATTGTTATTCTTATTTTACATTTTATTAAACTTTAAACAATTTTATTACGCACTTTAAGTAATCCTTTTTCACGTTTTTAATTTTTTATTGTAGCTTCGCATACACAATTTTTAAACATTGTATTCAAATTTTTATTTTATATTTGTTTTACGCATTTCCTTATGAATTTCTAAGCATTTTCATTCATTTGTATATCTATATATTTATTTTTTATTGTTACACCCCTCTCAAAACGGACATCGTCTAGTGAGACGGATAAAGTTCATGCAAACATTTAAAATTTTATGTCAATAAACGCCCGGGTTGCCGGCAATGAAATAAAATGAATTAATTCGTTATTTTAACTAGCATTCATTTGTCAATTGTATCACCAATTTGAGCAAACTGAATGTCTCTAATGGAAAAGCCCGGGCCGACCGCGCGTATCAGAGTAGAACGAGCGAAATTGAGTCCATCGTTTTGAATAACCCTGTAGAGTATTTAGCGAACATAGATTTGAATGTTAAAAATGGAAAATGATAGAAAAATCTATTTATGTTACGGTTGCAAAGCTGCATATTCGATTATTTTTTAATTCATACATCTCAATATTATAATATATACAAACGATATAGATTCCACAATATATTCCATCGCCGTGTGGAGGGCCATTAATGAAATAATTTTCTAATCAAATTCATTTATAAAGTGGAAATAAATTAGTCACGTCCGTCAATCAACTTAATCCGAATTAATAAACTGTGTATTTATATTGAAACACCCGCATCAATATACATTCTTCATCGAAAGAAATCCTTTTTTTTATTATTCGCACAACCACCTCCAGCAATATAAAATCCGAGTAAACATAAACAAAAAATAAAACATACGTTTTTACTAAAATACCATTGTCACACTCATAATTTTATTGTCCTTTAGACGGAAATACGGTGTTTGTACTGAAACGCCACTGTGAATACAATAATCAGGAAAGACGGAAATGAAATATATTAGTGAAACACTTTCATCACCATACATCGTTCGAAATTGTAATAATCGTAACACTAATAAAAACACCAAGATAAGGCTCCGGACAGATTGAAATGAATTATTATCACTGATGTCGGAATTGATAGATTTTCCCTAAGTACGATTTCGACGGCTGGAGGCAAATATCACGTGACACCCATTTTGGCACCAGATTAGTTCTCTGCCGACCACGTTTGTTTCGCATGATTTTGACTGCGGCGAGCAAATTACAAAACATTTATAAAAAGGTTAAAAAAAATAGTTTTTTGTAAACAAACCGAATCTTTTTACTTAGTTGCTCGCCTAGCTCACCCCCGTCCCTCTTATTTTGGTTTCTTCCCCTCGCGGGTTAGGGCATCTCTATGTATTACTTGCTCTGTGGTTATTATTCTAAAACGCTACAATTACAATTCTTCATTTACGACGAGAAATTAACATGCAGCCAGCGGATTTTAAGAATTTTCGCTTCATCCGTGGATTTGAACCGTGAATCCGAAATATCGGAAGTCAATTACAAACCCTTAGCCCAGATTTGCTTCTGGTGTTTAATTGTCTTAAAATTTATACAAGGTGAGGCTTCAAAAGGCCAAAACAGAGGAGAATACCTGAAACAAAGTACAACAACGATACAATTACTCACTAACTAAGTGCACAATGGGAAAGCGCTGAGCTGATTAGGCGGTGTTAAAACGCCCCCTCCATAAGCAGGTTTATTGTTACACAAATTTGTAAATTTCTCAGAAAGGATCGACTTCATTTATCATCCACGTTTTCCGTAACAGAGAATACTCGAAACAGCTCTAGCCCCATTTCCTCGGAAATATGTTTAGTTTTATTTATCCGTAGGAAATGTAAAACAAATATGCAAAATACATTAATAAAGGCGTATTTCGAGAATCCTCCGACTTCAACATTTTAATAACGTTAAACAAGGGAATCTTATTTATTAGCAGGGAAGAGAAAATAATGGAAGCAGCCGTGTTCATAATTTGGAATCAAATTTATGTTTGACTCCATCGTGCATGAAGAACGTTATTGTGGAGAAACCATATTTTTCATTCGTTTTTAATAAAATTAAAAAAAAAAACGGGTAAGGGTTGTTTTTGTGAAAGCAAATAAAGTACGAAAACATGAATAAGAATCAAATTAATGAGTAAAATAATGTATTTAGCGACAAAAAAAAATAATGTCGGGCAAGCGCGAAATATGTTTTATGTTAAACATCTCTCCATTCTCTGGGGTTGTTATTTTATAAACACGAAGAGGGGTGACGTAGATATTTTATACATGCTTTACGATATAATTTCCTTGTGCGTCGGAGTGTCACATTTTAAAAATTGGAACTGGTGTGTGTATTAATAAGATTATTCTAATTATAAAAAAATATTTTTTTGATTCAGACAAGGGATAAAGTACTTACATATAATATACATTAGCAGGCAATCACTTTTAATTTATACCGGTGAATAATCACGGGATATTATAATATTGCAGGATTTGTGAAGTCAAAAGTTTAGTCCATCCTTTATTAATATAAATCTAGGGTTTATTTACAGGAACTCCTCGTTATTATTAATTTTATTAACATGAATAAAAATATACTAAAAAAATTATAACATGTGTTGCCACGGCGAGAAGCGAACCCCGATTAACCGCTTGTAAGGCAACTATGCTGACCATTACACCACCAAGAATTGTAAGAACGGCGGTATAAATTCATTATATGTACTGAAAATAAGAATAAGAATTGTGTATTTTTTAATGTTACATACGAGTACATCCCATCAGACCCGATATTTTTTATTAATGAAATGTAATTTGAAATGTTTAAAAAAATTAATCAAAAGACGAGACAGACCGAGAATCGGCGTTTAAGGCGGAGAGGGATTATTTATTAATTCAAAATTTTGATATATTTTTAAGCAATGAGATGAACAGAAAGTTTTTAAATAGAAAAATATTCATTACAAATATATATTTTTTAATTACGTAGGCTTAGCATATATCAAAATCAAATTAGAAATATGACATTTTCTGATCGTCCTACGCATATTAGTTAAAGTCAATTAAATTTGAGTAAATCAAGTGAATTTTACAGCAGACCCTTTATATTAATAACAGTGTGGAGAATAATAAATAAAAATATTAATATTTGTAAGTATTTAAAATACTTTTTATCAAATATTCATTAGGACTATTATCGTCGACGGGTTATTTGGTTCAGCAGTCCAAAGCGTCGGGTTCCCACTTATCACCCGGGCGTCGCGAGTTCGATCATCTACCTAGTTTAGTCCCCCATTCATTGCACATGCAACATTTCCGCTTATAATTATGGTAGGAGAATGAATTAAAATATTGTCGGGTAGTTCACCGTGGGAATATTCTGATTCTTTAAAAAAAAAAGTTATGATATTTTTTGTTATTTTTTAGCACAAAAAAATAGTAAAGTATTATTATTATTGTTAAGACCCATTCAAGGAGACCATTAGAATTGACCGCCAGGCGATAGGTAGTAGGTGGTAGGTGCCCAGACTGGGCTGGCTAGGCCGCGCCGCGCCGGAGAGCGGGGGGGAACACGGGTGCGGGGGCGGGCGGACTTTCACTTTACCTCCAGCAGCTAGCAGCTAGCAGCTAGCACTCTACCAGCCTCTGCCTCTCCGTTCTCCGTCTATCCGTCAGCCGCCCTAGCCGGCTCGCGTTCCCCGCCCGCGCCCGGCCAACAGCCCGGCGCGGCGGGACGAGCGTGGGCGCGGGCGCGGGACGCGGGGCGGCGGGACCGTACAGGCGCACGCGGGACGAGGGTAGGCACGAAGCGGAGGGGCGGCGAAGATCGATCCGTGGCCGGCTGGGAAGCTTGTCGGTGGTGGCTGTACGCTGTACTGTGCGGGGTGAGTAGCTACGGCCACACTGTTCACACGACGCGTATC
This sequence comes from Halesus radiatus, assembly GCA_022606495.2. NCBI lineage: Eukaryota > Metazoa > Arthropoda > Insecta > Trichoptera > Limnephilidae > Halesus > Halesus radiatus. The sequence goes on from JAHDVE020007796.1 coordinate 23,725, forward strand.
AGGTACGAGGCAGCCTATCATCGCACGCCTCGTGCCGTGTGGACATATCTCCAGTTCCACTATTATACGCATCTGCATACGCAACTAACATACGCAATCCGGGCACACGCTTCCGAATGTCATTTATAGATTACAATGTTTAAAATAAATCCGGTTAGCTCTTGGAGTGCCAAAATAAATGAGGTTTTCACAATTACAAAGATATTCAAAAATACCCCACTTAAATAATTATATCTATCGTCTCGTGGAATATTTCTCGCTCCAAAATGAAAATGTGTCCAAAAACATATAAAAAGCCAAAACCTCCGAAAAGATCAGCCTCCTGCAGCCATTCCCGAGATTTAGTATGTAATTTTTTTTTCATATAATAAATAAAATAAACTAATTATATCTTTTTTTATGTGAGCGCCGCACAAGAGTCCCAGCTGCTCCCAACCGTCTGGAGGCAGTGAGACCAGCATCCCCAATCGGGATATGGTGTGTGGCTGAAGGGAAGAAGAAGGTGGGGAACTACCTGGCTATTCAGATCTGGTCATCAAATACAAGCCATTTCAAGCAAAGTTTTGAATATATAATAATAATTCAACGTATCGAAAGGGCATGTGATGTCAGTTAATCAAAAAGTCAACTCTCACTCAGATCGACCAGGCCTAATGCGACGAACAATCAACCCAATGTTGGAACCTCCTCATATGAATGTTAAGAGACTTGGGGATAGAGCATTTGACATACTGGGTCCTCGTTCCTGAAATTACCTTCCATTTAGTCTATGGTAAAAAACTGCTTCCTTAAACTTGAAGAGTAATTTAAAAGCCTACCCTTTAGTGCAGTTCTGTACGGCCGCCTCGAGCCTCGCGCCGCGTGGACAAGCCAGCGGGGTGGTTTAGGTGTGGGACGGGGAACTCCGTGCCCGCTTTACTAATGCCGCATCTGGCGGGAGGGAGAGGGGAAGAGCGGCTCGCGGATGCGCGGGAAAAGCGCCCGTTCGAATATTCAAACTGAAATGTAAGGTGTCGCGAAATTGCGAGCCGTGTTCGCGAACGCGCCTTCAAAACATTCCGATGTTCGAACCCAGATGATTAAATTGTTATATTTTTAATTACATATTTTTTTCAATGTTAATGTTTAAAAAATGTAGACATGGGATTAAGCTTACCAAAATAATGAAGATATATCTACACAAAAGAAGCGATAATTTATTAAAACATGAATCTAGTTCTGACTATCCACATGATATAAATAAACACAATTTCTATCGATTTCCAGATCTTAATGTCTAATTTATGTTTGCTAAATACGTTACAATTAACATGTAAACAATAACCTTATTATGCTAGTTTTATTTATTTATTTAAGAATTAATCCAACAGGAGTGGGTGGGTGGTGCTACCCCAATCTGTCATATTATATGAGATATGCATAAATATACAATTTATTACAAAAAGTAAAAAATTAATAAAATAAGAATTTACATAAAAATAATAACAGAAAAAAAACATAATTGTCAGGTTCAGGGCGGTCGCCGCATCATCATCTCCATCCATTGCTAATTGAATGGAGAGCTGAGCATCTCGGATGCAGCCACGACAATGACGTCGGTTCACTTGCGTGTCTTGCCCCCAGAAGCTGGCTAGTCCGTGGCGAAGTGAGACGGGGAATGAGTGAACCCTCCTTTCAGCGAACATCGTGGAGGCACTGCAGAACCTTGGAAGTTGCAAAGGTTGCCTGTATACATTGTCGTAGCATACAACCAGCTTGTCCCATTGCGTTGCTGCGTATTGTGTCCACAGCTCAAATGTGCATGGGGCAGGACAGTATGTCTTGAAAAGCAGTTTCTACATCTTTAATTTATTCTGTAATAATGTGTTAGAGGTATCTAACATGTGAAGTCACGAGAAGTTCATTTCCTTGTAGCCAGATTGGATGAATATTTAGTGACTCCTTCTTGCTTTTGAATACAACAATCACTGGTTCTTTTGGAATTTCACACCAATTTGCATTCAAAAGTCGTCTCATCGCATTAATGGAGGTTGCGAGCAGAACCATGTCATCAGCGTAGCTGATATTATTACTCCCTTGTCCGCTAAGATGTTCATTTTGTGTATCTTCGATTTGATTTCTATTTCGTAGCTTAGATCTTCTATTGCGTAATACCTTATCTTCTTCCTCTTGTCCTATTCGGGTCAGGGACCCATCGCCTCCAAGCGTCCTTGTCCTGCGCTACTTCAGCGGCCTCCGCCCATAGTAGGCCCAGTGTCTGGAGTTGATTTTCTCAGCTTTTCCTGTGGTAGGCAACTAGACGTGTTTCCACTGGATTAGATCTCAGTATTTTCAGTAAAAGTCGGTCTTCTGACATTCTTAGTACGTGCAACTTTTCCATGTAAAATAAAAAAGGTTGCGCAACACCTTTACAAGAATTCAGTCCGGTGTGGAGGGTCGTTAAGTGGAAATTGGATTTTATTTAAAGGACAGCTAAATAAAGGCATTTTCTTACCACCAGTTTTTACGACTGCATAACAATGACACATGTAGCCAATGGGTAGGTATTATGGTAATGACAGGATTGCGTGCGTGAAATAGTGTACTGATTGAATACGCGATGGCTATCATTAAATTTATGGCATTTTATGGGACTCGATGCACCCCAACATATGGCATCGAATGACAATGCACTTAAGCAAACTGAGAAGTTGGTACAAAAGAAAGGCATCAGTGCATTTAGTCAATAACATAAAAGCTCTCTCTGAAATCAAAACAGTACACCCACCAGTACAGTACAGCCACCGTACATATTAAGGATACTAGTGCAAAATGCAGCCGAATAACAAAAAAACATGTCGCCTTTAGTTCCGCCTCTGGCCATAAAACAAAGTTAAGTATCTAGAAGCATTGCGCCATGAAATTTGAATACCCTTTTGTACCAAATGCCTCAATCAACGCATCCATTTTCTGCTCAAAACGTCATTATGGAGCGTCGAAATATCCAAATGACTAACAAAACAAATTTTACATCATAATTGTATGTTATTGTTCGTTCAATATATTTACATTTTTCAGTAAAAAAAAAATGAAACTCGGGCGAAGCCGGTTTGGACCCATTAATAAGCAATACAATGAAATCGGCCGTAATTTTTAAATTTATTTTTTATTCTTAGTAATTACTATTATTATTCAATGTTAAAAAAACGGAATATTTATAAAAAAAGTTATGCTAGATAAATATGAATACGTTTTTTAAATTAAATAATAAAAGGTATATTTAAAAAGTTAAAAAAAAAACCATTCAATTAAAACAGAGCTTTACAAATTATGCTTGAAAACACTTTCTCGTAATTTCAGATTTTATTTATTTTTTACATTTACTATTTTTAATTGATTTTATTTTATCTATATATATTTTTTATTGATAAATTTGTTCTAAATTTTGCAAACAGTAAATCATATTAATTACAGCCTACCTAACATTAAGTAGAAATGAATCTAATAATCGTTGTTTTATTATGATCACTTTTGTGTAAACCCCGGGGGGAAATATAAGAAAATAAATAAATAAAATTAATATTGTTTAAAAAAACAATATCGTAATTTTAGTACGACATAATTTTTTTTTTATATAAACAATAAATCTATCGGCCAATAAAAAGGGTACCTAAGACAAAAAAAAAACGAAAAACCGCGGAGTCGTACAAAGATAAAAAACGTTTAAATTTTAATGAGACCAAAAGTTCTAAAGATGCAATAACCCAAACGAGATTCAGCGATAAACGCCTTTGTGATGCGGACATTTTAAGCCATTCCCGGAGCATCTCAAAGGAACTTTAACGGCTTTGAAGTAATACCTCAGGCAATCAGATCAACTTATGGAACTCCAGTATGAAATCTGAGACTTAAGATTCACTTAGGTACACCGGTCTGGTACATTGGTACATTGGTACGGTGGCTCGCCCCCGCGATAAAGGAAGCCTTCGAACCTCGCGCGGTGTAGTATTGTGGGAGTCTCATTTCGCCGGGAACGTAATACGTAATAGGTATTACGTACTGCAGTCTGTAGTAGCTAAGATTAACGTTTCAGCGGAAACCTATTCACGGTTCACAATTCCGATTCTTTTTCAGAATAAGATATAGTTCTTAACGGGGAGAGGGACGTCGGAGAGTTATTATTTATTAATTCAAAATAATGATAATATTATTAAATTTCGTCGAAAAAAATATTAATTACGTTTTTTTTTTTTATTATTTGCATGGGTTTAGCATTTACCAAAATAAAATCAGAAATATTACACATTTCTGACCGTTCTACGCATGTTTTACAAAAACATTTAAAAAGTTGAATATCCTTAAAAGATGCTGTGAAGATTTTTCTTTAACATGCCGATAAGATAAATTAAAAAAAGAACAGTGTTTAGTTTGATTTTTTCATAAACACTTCGTAACTTTAATGTTTTTTTTTTTAATGCGGTTTACAAATTTTTGGTTAAGTTTATTTACAAAAACGTAACGAGAAAGGATTAAAAATATTGTTCTCCACTTTAAAAATCATACCCATATTATAAATATTTTGTAAAACATACAATAGTAATATTTCTTGAAATTATTTCCACTTTTATTTTATTTTACCGTTGGGAAATAAGTTTTATATGTGTTTTATTATATCATTATAATGGAATTCCACCATGTATTATCAGTTTCAAAAATAGAAATAGTAATATTTCTGATTAGATTTTGATAAATGCTAAGCCTATGTAAATTTATTAAGTACTTAATAAACATTTTTGTATTTAAAAACATTATGTTTATCGTATTGCGTAATAATACTATCAATATTTCGAAATAATAAATAATTCCTATACGACATCCCTCTTTCCCTTAACATGATTTAATAAAACAATAATTAAACGTTTTCCAATGTTTATTTTTGCGGTGCCCGGTTTCAACCATCTTCAGACTAGTACAATTTATTTTTAAACTACGGTATATGTTCAATATTTAGGGTATCAGGGGTGGTAAACTATGATTTTATGTAAATTGTATTAATCAGTATTGCTATCTGCTGATTTTACATTCTGCAGGGTTTAAGATATTTAATGTTTACTGTGGTTAAAACTACACAAAAATCGATATTTAAAAAAGCTGTCATTCGAGAAAACCGGAACCCCAGTTAAGCAAAAAATCTTTAAGTCTAAGGGTAAGGATAATATCTTATCCTTTAAAATAACCGGAATCGGGCCCCGGGTACTTTGCTTCCCGGACACAGTCATCCTACTGCATAAAGGGAAATCATTATTGAAATAGTGTGTAACGGATATATACCTACATATCAGTGGCGTACAGTCCATAAAGGCTTAAAAGCAGGCATTTTGGTGTAAGTCGATTTTTTTTTGTTTTTGTTTCTTCGAAGTTAATTTAAAAAAAAATTAATAAATAATCTCTCACTTGTCGTTACTGGTCACTCAACCTGCACCGACCACGTCACCAGAGACCAAAATGGCGTCTACGTAATTTTTTTAATAAAAATAGTTTTATTTTAATTCTCGAAGTCAGGCGACGAAGTGAAGACCAACATTTTTACGACCAACGGTAGAGATGATCCCTAACTGTGCAGTCGGTAATATAGTTCACACAGAATCACAAGGTCGCCATCCTAAAACGTAGAGAAGGTTTGAACCGAACCAAATGAAGATGCTCCTAGGAAGACTTACTAGATTAGGTTCAGTAGGGGTTTTCTTTGAAGTGCGTATTAAAATTCCGTGCTAAAATATCCACCCGTCCGTAATATTACTGCCCGAGAGCGTGTCCGAAATGAATCCCATAAGTGTGATATGATTTCCGCACGTATGAAACTTAAAGTTCTAAGAAATATTTCATACAAAAAAGTATTATTGCGTATCAGCGGCAAACCATTGAAGTGTGCAAATCTTGGGAATCTTTTAGCTGCCCGGGTGCACAGCGACTATGTGATTTGTTAATACCAAATGTGTACGGAATATTATTTTACAAGAATCAATAGATTTTTTTTTGTGATCATAGTATTTTAAGTTATTATTAAAATAAGACAATTACTTAAAGTATGGTGCGACCAATGGTGGAGCGGGTGCGTGTGGGTGCCAATCCTGATCGTAATGGATCAGGATGGTTTTTGCAGTTGCAAATTATATGTGTAAATTGTAAAACTACGAAGGAACTTTCTAACGATTGTAGCATGGGGTGGAGGAACAAAGAAAGGTAAAGGTAAGAAAGAAGGATTCACTAATTCACCATTCACTGTTTGTAGGTATTCAGTTGACGCGAGTTGCGGGTTACAGGCGGCAGGTGTTATGTTTAAGAGGCGGTGGTTTAATTTGGACTCAAGAGGTAGGAAAGGGGAGGGGGATGCGGGGCAAGGGAGATGCACATAATGGCACGCAATTTATGAGGAATCTAAGTAGACGATCAATAATTATTAAATGGCGTGAACAAAGTATATTAAAAAAAAAGATTAGTTTCTTGCGTAAATTGTGATTTAAACAATTTTATTTATATATTATGTTCATTAGCCAAAGACGCTTTAATGAATCGTCAAATTGTATTTTGTTCCTGAGTCGCTAATCTCCGTTGATGAAATTACTTTAGACCTAGGAAAAAATAAATTATTATGGAAAATACCAACATAGGATTTATAGATGAGGGAATTTTTTTCTCCCTTTTTATCTTCGATTGAACTCCTAATGAGATAGGTCACGAACCATCACTGGCTTTGTTGTATGTTTTTATTATCGTTCAATTTATTTTTACGGCGCGTTTTTCTTAAGGCAGGCACAGCTTTTTGGCCTTTATTGACTGCACGCCACTGCTATCAGATGATCTATATTTTTGGTATTTGCCATCGCTTTAACAATGTTTTGGTAAAAAAAATCAATCGCAATACCCTAATTAGGTGTTTGCCCTTTATACCACTTAATGCAAATATCTGCACAGAATGCAAAATAAAAAATGGCCAGCGTCCTCTAGCAAGCCTCCATTAATAATATAATGAATTAATGTGACCGCGACAGCGCAGGAGATGTAAAGAGTTGTCGTTAAATTGCTGCCTTTCATATGCAAATCCGGTGGGCCGAGTCACTTCGCACTTCACGCGTCAGGCGGCACCCAGCAATGGGTAGATTACACAAATGTAGAGTACAGCTTAACAAGGATCGTTCTGCAGCTCAGCTTGATACCGATCATTCTAGAATACAGCTTGATACGGATCATTCTAGAATACAGCTTGAAACGGACTTTTATAGAGTATAGCTTGACACGGATCATTATGCAGTACAGCTTAACACGGATCCAGCACAGATTGACATGGATCATTCTAGAATACAGCTAGACACGGATCATTCTAGAATACAGCTTGATACGGATCATTAAGCAGCACAGCTGGCACGGATCATTGCATAGGTGTGCTGCAGAAATACCTCCAATTTTGACGAAGCTTTTCAAAATGTCTCTGAAATGTGGTTCTGTGCCCTTTGGTTAGAAAAAAGTGGTCATTCATCCTATTCCCAAGAAAGGTGACAAAGGTGAAAGGCTCCAGTCCGGCCAATTACCATCCGACAGATGATGGAACGTGTGATCAACAACAAACTCCTCACATATCTCGAGAAAAATAAAATCATTAATAATTAATTATTAAATATTCTGTTTCTCCTGATAGGAAAGCATCGCTTTCGAAACATAATATGTATATATTAAAAAAACGGTGATTACAAAGTAATTTTTAATTGATTTATTAATCATGACGCCACAAAGTGAATACTTATCTTTTGAAGAAATTGTAAAAAAATTATCATGTTTTAAAGAGTTTTATCCATATTTTTCCATCGTTACAGCGTGAGACAACTTCCCCAGAAACGAAAGCAGCGCATCCTCTATGATTACTTCACCTTCGGCACCCAGTATTCGTTTAATGCAAGCTTAATTTAACGCCACATGTTGCCGGGATTGGAGAGGAAAAAACTGTCACGTACCAGGAGACAATGAAATATGAGGGGTTTATGTCACCCGGGCGGAGGGACGTCGCACGTTGATAACACCGTTTCCCGGAGCAGACTTCGTGTGGAATGATCAGTCCGGGCAGTAATGTCATTCCCATATAGAGAACGGCTTCAATCCACGCTCGGCGCTGGTTGCTACTTTTCTCCCCGTCTGTTTCACGACATGTTTCACCGCAGGGCGATCATGTTTTTTAGTTTTTAAATAATATTTTTTTAAATAAATATTGCGTGTACAACACATCTTTGGCTAAAGTTTCGAAGAGAAATTTATTTTTAATACCTTTTTATGCCTAAAAAAAATCAAGTATCATGGCTGCAAAAAAGTGATGAAGAAACTAATTTTATAATTACGAATGAACATTTTTTCGTACTTGTTTTATTTGTAAAATGTATTTAAAATTTCCACGCCTCATTGATAAAATGACATTCGAAGCTCAAAATCGACCATGACCCAGAGCTCACAGAACAGATTTCTGCCGCGGAATTAAAATTGTAAAAAAAAATTGATAAAAAAATCATAATGGCACTCGTATTATAGGTAGGTATACCTCAGTGGTGTGCATTGCTGTATGGCCAAAGGTAGGCTATGTAATTTCGGGTTTGAATTGCGATTTGAATAGTTGATAATTCTATCATCTTCCGCTGATTGTTATGGCCAACTGAATAAATGAACGTACAAATTCCTTGCCAAATTCGTGGAAAAACTTCATTTCGATCAGAAATTTGTCGTATTTTCGTAATATCTTTCGTTTTATTAAGGCAAGCACCACAGCTTTTCAGCCTTTTCAGTATTTGAAATTGAAGATGGTGGAGTTTCGTCTTACCACCGGAAATATGAGGCATTATATCCACTCCTCAAAACAGTGAATGTTTAAATGTCTCAGACTCGTGAGGGAGACTAATTTAAATCATTAATTTTGAAGATGAAATGCGGGGCGTATTAAACGTTGGGGGAGAGGTTCGTTGTTTCGGTTTCAGTCCTGTTCCAGAGGTACCTAAGCCTACCTACCGGCGCATAAATGGAATAAACAAAACCGACAAAGCACCACACAACATAACCCGGCTGTTACGAACGGGGAACACTGCTGTATTGGATACCTACCCACCGTACGTCCACGCATAATATAACGGAGATGACGAGGGTTGTTTTTTTATCCCCTCTTTGATTTCTTTGTACTAGGTCGAACTTGAAATATGATAGTAGGTTATTTAGAACGGTGGCCGGATAAAGGTCTATTCATACCAGGACCGCGCAAGAGCAGAACAGCATAGTACAGGCACAGCACAGACGATTAGTACGAGTATTCACACTACACCGTACATCGCAGCACAATCATGTCTGATTGCGTCTAAAAGGGATCGAAATGACAATCTAGTCTCCTTTAATGGAAGCAATCTTCCCAAAAAGCTTAATTTATTTCAAGCTTCATTTCATTGATACGTTTGGTGTAACCCTAAGTGACCAACTCAGGTATTGAGGCTCCATCAAAGCCAGAGTAAAGTGGACCTCAGAAGCTGGGCGTATTGTACAGAGCCCGCAGATACTTTAATAGTACACAACTGCTGACCGACCAGGCAGCCACCTCTGGTCGGTAGCCCCAAAATATCTGAAAAAAACTCTTGACTCTGCAGAAACGGGCGGTCCGTTTGATAGATACGCCTATCTTAACAAACGGACTGCAATCTTTGGAGCACAGATGTCAGGTGGGAATGCTGTCCTTGTTCTACCGGTATTTTAATGAAAGATGCTCTGAGGAACTAGCGTCATTGATCCCTTCGGCACCGGTGAATAGTCGGTAAACACGCCAAACGCGCGCCCAACATTTTCGCATAGTTGAGATTGGTCACATGAGAACGGGTCGCTTTTACGACTCGTTCTTGTGTTCAACAGCTAGGCTGTGGAATGATCTGCCGGCCTCTGCGTTTCCTCCATCGTACAACATGAGTCTCTTCAAGACCCAAATTCACTCCTTCCCATCCTCTAAAAGACCCTCCACACAGCATCCCCAAAGATGGTATAGGCCTTGAGAGAAATTATTTCACTGAGGGTCTCCTGAGTGAAGTTACCGTAAAAAAACATAGCACACATACGAGTACGGCTGTCGGTTAAAATATCAACTGACCGTTAGCGTCCGTCACAACTTGTTTGAAGATTTCATAATTGTATTCCCTGCGCAAGCGCAGACGTCACAAGCGGCCACCAGCACGTAAACATATTCTAGCCGACAGTCTCGGCTGGTACTGACCCGTGCATCGCGGATACATTTCGCGTACGTACGCCGTAATATGAATGTGTTGATAGATAATGCAAGCAACTAATGTTGTCGTGTTTTTATTGTACTGTTCTAAACTTCGCGGTGCTGGTAGATGTGAATCGACCTTAATTCGACACACGTATGTTTATGTTTGGAAAACTTTTATAAAAAAAAAATTAAATAAATTAAGAGTACGAAAAAAACGAAAACCTAATCTAATGCCGATTCATACATGTGTTGAATTATCGTGGAACCATTTAAAACATAACCTGATATGACAAATTCCGAAAAGGATTTTCAACAGGGAGTCTGAGGGTTTCGTGACTAACGGCCGTTCTTCCCAACCTTACTGAGCAACTGCTGAGCCGAAATTTTGCCTCAGCACTGTTCAAATGCACAAATTCGCCTTTCCCAACGAAATTCTCAGTCAAACTTGTGATCATCTTAAGTTATCGATTTCTGTGGATTAAAGTTCTCCTCAGTAAAAGACTAGGTATAAAAAGTGTCAACAGAGTGTCAAATGACAGCGTAAACGTAAAATGTCGTAGATATCTATGGTCAAACATAATTTGTTTCGCGAACTATTTTTTGTACCTATTGTGTATTGACAATTTTGAATATGGAGAGCAAAAATGAACATATTTTTAATGTAATACCAATAGCGGGTATGGACAGCGAATATGAAGACAGCGACGATGAAGATTATTATTGATTGAAAATTGAAAGAACGTACGAAAGACAAACGTCAAAAAAGGATACTTCCGTTTTCGAGGCATTAGTAAAAGTCAAGCTGTTAACATATACGTTTTGTAAATATAAAATATTGGTGTTTTTATTGCAATATTTAACACAAATAATATGTATTCGTAATAAATAATTAATTTTACATCGAAATTTTTCACTTTGATGTCATTTTATTGACTATGAACGTGTGGGGGTACAATTATATTTTCCATAGAAGTGGGCCAGTCCTTCATAGACAATTTAGGAAGTTCAAAGATAAAAAATGTTTGGAGACAGTCAAATAGAGTGAATACTTAACAAAACACTTGGCTGATCGGCGGCTGAGATTGATCATTCGAAAAGTTGGGGAGAACGGCTGTTAGAATATTCAAAATCAGAAACTAAAACTGCCGACAAATGAAAAAAAAAGATAATTCATGCGTGCTGGAAACGAAAAACTAAACTACATTTGTTGGTGGTTGTTACATCAGGCATGTTAGTTTAGGTTGGGTTTATTTAATCTTCACTTTTCTTCAATGCTCTATTTGGTTTTGTACTGAAACCGTCACGTTTACGGACTTGAAACAAGTGGGCAGTAAGAAAAATAGTAAATTAATTGATGTTAAAAAAAACTTACCACAGTGGCAAGTTTTAGCCGATGTTGGTTGGTATTACCCACTACATCAAATATCTAAATAACCGCTTAATTCATGCATGTTACAAGCCAATTACTGTATATACTAAACTTCTATTTTTTTCGATTACTCAATTTCATGAAAAAGGGTCAATATAAAATCTTGATTATTTCATTAGTATGGTTGTACTCATTAGTAAAGGAAACAACAGATGGCACTGATTGCTACATTTGTGATTTGTACCGAAAAGCGCGAGCTTTTTCGATACAAACAAGAACGAGTCTTCCCTTGAATGCGCGTTGCGCACACATATACATTTTTTATCTAGAATACAGTCAACATTTAAATACGATACATGCGTAATTTTGTTTACTTAGTTCCTGCTTTTGACACGTTATGATAGGGCGGTCGGCGGGGTGAGAACGGCGGTGCAATTCGCAGCTGAAAGTGCGCGCGTATTTTTAAGTGTTGGTTGATTCTTGGAAGGTAGGGTAGGCAGTGCGTGTGTGCATATATGGACTGCACGCCTCTGCTTGGGACCGAGGTATGCCCGCAAGCCGCGCCAGGAATAAGTTAAATATTCGCTTGATCTGCTGTCTACCAAAACGAATCCTAGATCAATGGAAAGACTTTCAAAGAAACAAAGGCTCTAGGAGGGGCATTTATGCGAAATATTGTCAAAATTGTTCTCTTGAGCGTATCACCTTCACGGAAAAGGATTATGATAATCGTATTACCTTCCCGGCTGCGGCTGTTTCCACGATTTCAATTTAAACTGAGCCAAAGACGACGTATTGAATTTGTCTCGGCAAAAGTATTGGAAACGTCTTCGTCTTGGGATTGTGTCGCATCGTCTGCGGCAAAGAGCCTCATCGGCGGGACGAGAGACAAAGCGAAAGATCGGGATTCAATTTTATTATTTGCATTCCGAGATGAAGGTATATCTTCTACTTCAGAAATGGAGCGACTAACGGTGAAGAGGTTGAGCTCGTTTTATCTACATGTATCAGACAGTCCAGAGTCTATTGATCTATTCGATTGTCGGCTTGATTAATATTTCACAAGGCGTTTTTTTTATGAAATTACACTGGCATAACTTTAAAATCCCTTCTTTTGAAGATTCTTAGATGTAGTGGAGAAGAAATAAATATTTTTCGATCATGTTGTAGAGTACAAACATGATTTTTGGAAGTTGTCCATCTTTAATATGATACAACAATCATTACAAAACAATTTTGTTTTATTCATGTTATATTTAAAATACATAAATGTAGGTATGCATGGTGTAACAGCGGATACTCGACATTCCTGAGAAACTGCAGCCATTGATTCCTGAGTATGCTGTGTGGGGGTCTTTTTGAGAAGAGGAACGGGTCAACATGAACGGGAAGGAAGGATCACAGAGGTCAGCAAATCGTTCCACAACCGTGTTATTGAACTCAAGAACAAGTCGTGGAAACGACCCGTTCTCATGTGACAAATGTCAACCATGTACAAATGGTGTGCGTGCAATTTGCGTGTTTCCCGGCTGTGCACCAGTACCGAGGGGATCAATGATGCTAGACCCTCAGAGCAGCTTCCATTGAACTACCGGTAGAACAATAACAGCGTTCCCACCAGACGCCTGTTCTCTAAGGATTGCAATCCGTTTGTTAAGATAGGTGAATCTCTATAACGGACCGCCCGTTTCTACACAGAGCCAAGGTTTTTTTCAGGTATTTTGGGACTCCAAACAAGAGGTGGCTGCCAAATTCAAGAGATTTGTACAGGATCATCAGATGTGTACTATCACATGTCGTCACTAATCACTTAGCCGAATGTTTTTTAATGGTGTAGGTAAATTTTTTTTTAAAAATTAATGGAGACCAAAACATCATCTACATTTCTTTGCAACAAATAAGCTCAGAAATAACTGCTTAAAAATGTCGGGTAGGTGCTGATACATCCTGTATAATAATAATAATACGCCCTTCAGGTGGAAAAACACCCGAAGGGCGCTCTACAAATAGTACTTGCTAGGGTTTATCTTATTATGTACATATACAGAAAACATAATTACCTGGTAGGGCACTCCAGATTAAAACGTTAAATTACAATGTTTTGGGCTGAGATGATATGACTTTGCACGCACAGGACACATTAGAAAACACTGCACATTGCGTGATATTGCAGTTACTGTTTAAATCCTATTAGTCGTTGATATTATATACATTAGAAGGTTATTGGCAAAAGAAGAGTAGGCATTCATTTGAAACGTGGTTTTATTAGAGATTTTTGATAATAATTATTTACATTTACAAATATTTATAATTACTTGCTTATTTAATGCCTACTTAACGCCTTAATAGAATAATAACTCTCTTAAAACAGCTTGCTCAATCTTTATTTCAAATTTGGATTTTGTTTTTCAATTTCGCGTTTGTCTAGGCCAGTTGCAAGAACAATAAAAAACCTATAAACGACGCACTTTGTATGTGTTTGCATTGAAGCAACTAATAAATAAAAAGACGTTGAATTAGAAAACGATACACGACAAAAAACTGAAAGTCTAAATATGATCGGGATCATTGAAAGCGGGAGGCAATGAACAGAGAACGGGGAAGTTAATTACAGGGCCGGAAGCAGCTCCTGTTTCTGCGGGCAGGGAAAATCGTTTGGGGCTCGTTTTGTTGGCAAAATGGGAGCAAATTCAGTCACAATTACATGGTAATTGTTCACCGGTGCTTAAGATGCTGATGTTCAAATTTAAGGTGGCAAAAGTGATATTCCTCCCTCTTAATTAATGATTCAATACCTTCATAACGTTTTTTTTGCCGTAAACGATAATGAATGGAGTGACTTAAATTGATTTCGAACAATTTTGACAAAAGACTCTTACTTAGAAATAAGTTATTGTATTTCGAATTTGGAAAATACTGATTCTACGCAGTAATGAACACGTTAAAATGTCATCAAATTAAATGTATTTATTTGTTGTTGCTTTAAAGTTAATAAATGTCCCATTATCCCTCAATATCTTGGCACCCGTGGTGTGCATTGCTCTATGACCAAAAGTAGGCTGTATGTAGTTTTTCTATATATATATTAAAGAATAGGTACATTGCCTATGTTGTTGTCACTATTATTTGTAGTATATAATGAATATTTTATAAATTGATCTAAAAGAAATACAGACATATAAAACTGTAACAATGTAATGAACATACTTTACGACTGTTTTGCTGTTTATCCTCGATGCATACTTTATCCATATTTATAGTACATTTGGCTCAATACTACATAATTATGTTTCTTGTAATAAATATATTAAATAAATAAATAAATAATCTTCCGCTGATTTTTTTTTTTGATGAGCATACAAGTTCCTTAACAAATTCATGGAAAAATACATTTTCATAAAAAAATTGTCGTATTTGTCCATTATCATAAGAAAATAGAATAATTTGGTTAGTTTTTCTTAGGGCAGGCACAACTTTTCATCCTTTATAGACTGTACGCCACTGCTTGGCACAAACTTCTCGATTCATTCATATGCATACATCATTTCATACTGTCTTCGACTTCTGTTATTATTAGACTTGACATTACCCGTCTCGCGTGTTTCAATCGCTCGATACTGCGATGTCTTCTGCCTGGAGCGTCCCGACTTCTTTTCACTTGCACGTCACATATTCTTCTGCCATTTTTTTCTCTATCCATCCCATCAATATTCCGTGTTAAATATTGCCTTGTAATATTTCCAAGATATATACAGTATACACGTAGGCAATTCATGGCGTGAATTTTAAAAACTAGGTAGAAACGCTTCTTAAATAAAATAATGTCCTTTTTCGATCGTTAAAAAGACTATTTGAATCTCTTATAATACCATAACCCATTCAACCGCCGATTTCTCAAAATCGCAGTATA
This sequence comes from Halesus radiatus, assembly GCA_022606495.2. Classification (NCBI taxonomy): domain Eukaryota; kingdom Metazoa; phylum Arthropoda; class Insecta; order Trichoptera; family Limnephilidae; genus Halesus; species Halesus radiatus. Next base: position 39,262 of record JAHDVE020007796.1, read on the forward strand.
ATAATAAATATTAAAAGACACGCTTAACGAGCAAAGTGTTCGTCGCAAATGAGGGGCCGACGATTAGTACGATCTCCCGACTAGCGCAGCGCCTAGCCCGTATACCCCTAACAAGGAACACGTTTTAGGCAAGAAAGGACTCACTTAATAAAGTGCTCACGCAGAGGGATAAAGGAGAATTAAGCCTCCTTTGGAGCAGTTCCGCCACCCCACTGCCATCAAGCTGCATGGATAAGAATAAAAAAGCCATTTCAACACACAGAGCTCGTAAAAAAGCACTGCATTTATATACGTTCCCACTTCAAAAGTGGCGCCGACACTTGGGAGTACGAACACGGCTTAGCGCTTTCAGAACGGGCACCTTCTTGCCACTCTCACGTGTAAAAGAATAATTGTCTTCATTGGCGACTTTTCCCTTCGGAATAAAATCACTAGCCTTAAAATAACCGGTTTCTCGTAAGCTTGGAACTTTTGAAGCGAGATTGCTAAAAAACACTACGATATATAAAATTAATAAGTTTTAAAAAAATACCTGATACATTTTTGACTATCCACTTAGGCATTGACGAAGAAGAATTTACGGAAATGGGGGGCTGTATTAGTCAGGAGGGGGATGAAAATTTATAGGATAAAAAAAATTAAGAAGACGGGCCCAAAACGCTTTTTTGTAATTTTCTTACGCTAAACGCCGGGCCATTCGGTTCATCGCGGTTCGCTATGAGATTAGGTACTCTCATAAAAGCCAAGACAAAGAGTAATAATGAAAATATTTCATCTTTGTCATTAATCATCCATTCACTTTGCACGGGGGCGGTATATACCTAGACAGTTCGGTATTAAAGGATATTCTCTTAAGCGATCATTTTATTAAAAACAAATTCTCGACCGCGTATTCGCGTAGTTTCTATGACATTTAGATTTACGGCCCTCGATACTAGCAATCAAGTATAATATCCAACTATTATATTATAGCAATTATTATATCCAACAAATAAGCTATACGAGTACATACTCGTAGTCAAAGATCTGAAACGCAGGTCTGTCACTCTGACGTAAACATATTTATCTGTCGATGTCCATGTTCTAACTTTTAACAAGTGTACCTATACGCGGTTCCAATTTAAACATTTGGAAGATTTTTCTTCTATTTATATTAAAAACTAGCTGAAGTATCCGGCGTTGCCCGGGGTTATAATCGGTTTGGGGGAAAGTTTTGAGGTTATAATGTGTTACCCTATCCCCTTCCCTTACCTATGCCCCTACCACTACTCCCATCTAGTAGTTTTCCTCTTATTTCGAAAGTCAAATGATCAAAATTTCATCAAGAACTACAAAATTCTGCTTTAAGGGGGGGGGGGGGGAAAGGTGGATGGTGGTGGTTTATCAAAATCTCATGTAAACAGTGACCTTTCTGTTTTTTTTTGAAGGTCAAGTGTGCAGAATTTCATCAACTTGGAATAAAACTGAAGATTTGAATACAAAACAAACAAACAAACACTGCCCGTGATATAGAAGACAGATATAGAAGATACACTTTTTTCAAAGACACTTGTATTTTTTTTAAATGGAAGAACAAGTTTGAAATATTATGTATACAAGCAATTCATATGTGTGAGTACTGTGTTCGTTGTAACACTGGCTGCGATACATACAGCACACACACATAAAATATGATCATATGGGTACAGATTTGAAAGGTCCTTGACAACGCCCTTTTAATGTTGGAGATGGGTACTGTGACAAAAACCTCCCCTATGGTCGATACACTTCATCTATTATCGGACTGAATGTTAAAACAATTAATCAACTCCCGCGCTGCGACAATAGTTACCTACAAGTTATGGGCACAGCCGACCCTTCCACTGCTACAGTTGTATGAGTTAGTAGAGCAATTCCATTCACGGAGTCGGTACATTATACTATCATTGAAATAGGACACATAAGGTTGATATGGTTCAACAATTATCACAATTATCTACAGTTTGTTATAAAATCTAAGGAGAGAGAGAGAGAGAGAGAGAAAAAAGAAACATACAGGATATAACAGAATGCACAGACAGACGATTTCTGTGAAAAATGTTGTTTTGGTCTCCTGTGAAATTTTTGCAATAAAAAAAGTATACATACTCGTACATTTATGTCAACAAAAAGCCCACTTGTACGATGTGGTACGCACTTAGAGTAACAGTTCCATTCGCGCAGAATTGGACAGTTAGGGATGGTGTCGCAGTCGAACTGGGCTGGTCTAAAGTCCTAACAGTGGCGACACGTGAGAGTTTTTGTTAGGTAATTGAAAAAATGTGACGTATTATTGTGTTATTCTAATTGAGTTGTTAGAGTTAATTAAGAAAAAATATATCTTATTACCGCTATCATTATTAAGTTTGGGGTTAAGCGTGGATCGTTGCTATGTGTAATATTGAATACGAGTCAATTGTTTGGTCTCCACATTACACGATAAAATAAAAATAGAATTGAATCCATTCATTAGAAATTTTTGCGTATCTTGTCATATCGGTCGGGAGTTCACCGTCTACTAAAAGGCTATCAGCAGAGACTTAACTATTTCGAAATTGAGAGCCTCACAAAAATTGTAAATAATCTAATTGATGTGAACTTAGTGAGTAACATTAGACCCAGATGTACAAGAAATTTTAATTTGTTCTGAATAGACATACTTGTACACCTAAATATTACAATTTTATAAAAAGGAACTTCCAGATTGAACAATGAAATAAGTAAACATCACAACATTGACATTATTTCAAATTCCATAAATTAAAGCCACAACTGATGATCAATGACCACAACCCTTTCATTGTAAAGTTACACACACACTTAGATGAAATAAAGTCACCACACCAACACAACACAGGGAGTTAAACCCTCGTGTGTTATCCGACACCAAAAAATACAAGTAGGTACGCGTAGTCTCTCGATGGAACCCACCCGAGCCTCCCGTTTTACCACAATGTTTGCTAACGAGGGTATAAAAATAGATAAAAATTAGATAATTATAAAATTTGGATCATTTCTAAAGAGCCGCTTTAGTGAAAAACTCGCCGCAAGGGACGTTTAACAATAAGGAACTCCAGTGAAAAATACTATTCATAAAAAATATTCAGCAAACGCTGATTTAGAAGATGTAAAGTTTACTTAGAAGTTATAAATCGTTATTTAAAAGTGAATAAAAAATCATCTCATCAAAACATCATTTGATGTTGGTACCATTGCATTCGAAACATCTGATGTCACAAGTCTCGGCCGCGTGTATTCTGTTTTTGGATTTGTGTGGAAATTTTTATTTTTTTATTTTATTTTCTATTTAAATTATGTATTTTTTTAGTTTTGGCAAAATTTTCACATAATATTTGTGACTTTAGGCTATATAATTGTTGTTCAATATAAAAAAAACTATTATTAACGAAATAAATAAGAATATTCATGGGTTGATAATGTTAATATCAAATACTATTTTTATTCGTTGAGTTAAAGTTTATAAAAAGGTACCTACATAATTTTATTATTCATGATTAGTTATGGTTTGCCATCAATAAAGTATAAAATTATACTTGGTAAAGCTCATTCTTGTTTTGACATTTGACATTCCAACCTCAAAACCGACCGGCCATAGATTTGGAGCGTTTTGGCGGGCTTTCTAAAATTGAAACTGTGAAAATTATTTTAACTACGAAAACTAACTTAGAAAAAATAAATACACTGGTATTTAAGTTACAATGTCATTATTGATTTTTTTTAAATACTGGAATAGTTAATACACAGACTCTATTGTTACTTGTTATCTGTCGTTTCTCCTGTATTTTTAATAACCGCTTCAATACGTCTCGGCGTGGATTTCAAAGTAAAAATGCGTTTATTTTATGATAAACCTTAATGTTACCATACTAAAATAAAATACCCTGTGGGTATAAAAAACATCGGAGTAATTTTATTATTTAATTTAATTGAATCATTTTTAATTAGTGCATTGATTTTTTTAAAGTTAAAAATAATACGTTTTAGATCTTAGTTAAAGGATGTTTCTTTATGATGTCAAGTGAAAACATACCAATAAATCATAACGAACTCCGATACATTACACGTAAACTGAAAACATTTATGTGCTCGGTGCTGTATAATATTTGTACTTACATGATGTTATTGCTGAATTTGTTTGCAAGACATTAATATTTAGTTGTTGTATTTCGTGAAGGCTATCTATTCCATCTATGTACCTACTGTGATGTGTTTTGCACATGTGTCACTATTGTAATTTGAATTTAAAAACAATATATTTAAAAGCCCACAAAAATATACAACATAATAAAAAAATATATACTTATATGACAAACGGGAGTCAAGCCAAACCTCACATCGCAGGTACTATAATTGTTTCAATATTATAGTTGTTCCAAATTTAGATTACTGTTGTCCGCTATTAAAATTGGCCAAACAAAACCTAAGCAAGCTGGAAATTATGTATTCAAAACAGAGCTATTAGATGTATACCAAGGAAAGGCAAATATACAAAAATGAGAGAAGAGCTTTATTGGATTCCGATAAAAGGGGACTGCTATAAAACTTGTTAATTTTAATACATAAAATTCTTAATAACCAAACGCCATTATATTTAATGAATGAAATTGTTTTAGTAAAAATATAAATAATTATGAAACCAGAAATTTAAATAGAATTAGATTAACACATACGCGAAAAAAGAAGTCACAGAACTGCTTAATGTACAGAGGACTGAAAATGTATGATGAGATGTGTGAAAGTCTTAAGAATGAATGTATTTAAAAAGAATTGTTATACTTACCGCAAAAATATGTTATAAAAATGTTATAAACATTGAATATATTCATGTACATATTAGTTTATATACATAAAATGTAATATATAAGATAACTTTATAATTAAAAAAAATTTAAAAGGCGTCACTTTATGTTACCATAGTAATGAAAGATTTTAGTTCCAACTTATTTTATTGTCAACTTCGATTGAATCCTAGATTGCGAAATATTTTTACAAATGGTTTGGTGGCTCGTGCAGAAGACCGTTAAATTGCTTTAAGGATAATGGATTTATTTTCTTCTCGGAAACTTTAATCTGTGTTATTTACAATTAATGCATCGTGTGTTTCGATCAACCATAAATTAACAGAAAACGTTAATTACGAATGTATTTATACGCATAGCAAAATAAATTACAAATCGGTGGGTGTAGTGGTGGGCGAAGCGGCTCGGTTTAGTGAGCCGGATCACTAAATCAGCTCTTTGTAGTGTACCGGTTCGGTGATCCGGCTCGTTTGAACGACGGTTCGCGTCCCCCCGCACCATGCCCTCTCCCTCGCTCCCATGGCCCTCCTAATGACGTCCTTAAGACGCTCTTACACAATACTTTTTTCGTCCAGTTTTCATGTGGATTGTCTTTACAGAGAGCTGATTTAGTGATCCGGCTCACTAAACCGATCCGCTCCGCCCACCACTAGTGGGTAGTCAGTATGCAAACATTGCGGATAAAAAATATCCACGAAATGATTATTTTTGTAATGCGTACTAAAACTCACGGCGTATCTTTATGTCTGATTCAACGTCAACAGAGCATAAGAAAACAAACCGTGATTGCAAAACATATGTTTGAAGAAGACTTTAATGTCTCATTAATGATGTCGTAAATTAGTTTAGATTTTTTTCTGACTTCATAATAATGTAATGCTTTTGTTAAAAGTTGAAACGAAAATAAAGTTCTATTACTAAAATAATAGTAAGATATTCAAAAAGTTTTTTCAAAAAAAACAAAAAACATCTGAGGGCACAAACACAAATATCACTACGCATTCCTACAGGTTGGATGACTAATTCATGGCGCTCATTAACAAAAAAAACTATTTCTCAGAAATAATCACAGATAACGATGAAACGTATAAATTACAATTGCTTAAAGAAAGAACTAAAATTGTTTATGATAAAACTCTATGATAGAAGACTTGTTTCTGACCTAATTTTTATTTTCAAAATTGTTAATGGTTTTATATATTTTAGACAGCCACGATATCGTCGGCTTAATTAAATTATATTCCAACTGGAACTACTCGATCTAAAATTTGATTCAATTGGAACAATAATTTCAGGGCTGAGTCATTCAAAAATTCTCTTTTACCTAGACTTCATGCAGAAGGTAATACATTTTCAGACATACGAGTAGATATATTCATATATAATTAAATATTCCAACTAGAACTATTCGATTTAAAATTTGATTAAATTGTAACAATAATTTCAGGACTGAGTCATTCATAAATTCTCTTTTACCTAGACTTCACGCAGAAGGTAATACATTTTCAGACATCGAATATATAATATAAATATTATAACATACATAGATATATTCAACTACTCGGAATAAGTATGAAATAAATAAATAAAATTGTAAATGCAAGAAAGAAATTCGTTATCTGAAAACGAATGTTATCCCTCGTAGTAATATTAAATTAACCTTTCTTGGAGCACACTGACACGCCCACAACGCGCATCTATCAGTTCATCCCTTCAATGGTTTATGATATTGTGCGAAATTGAATATTTAAGAGGAGCAAATGATTCATGAATCAATGAACTAAACAAAGATAAAACCATTAACTGATGTTGTCCATTACATTCAGAAGAACAAATGAAAAATAAAATTGAAAAAGCGCACAACACAACAGGTACGTAAAAAGGAGAAATAATAATTCACATACTTTAAAAAGAAAAAGGTTGCTGGGGTATATCTATTAGCACTGAAAAGATGAACCGAAGTGTGTTTTGGGTGTGTCCGTGTGCCCGGAGAAAAGTTGAATTTTTCGTAAATTTTGCTGAAATGAATCAAAAATTTTCAATATCGAAATTCTTTTTTGAGGAGATAATCAATTTCATGGGTCTGTATGTTAATTAGTATGTGGTGGAAAATAGAAAAGATAGTTTTCTTTGTGTAGGAAATTAGAGATATCGATAAATTGCCTTCCACTGCGGGGGAAGTTGCCCAGGGGCCCTAGCACGGTCAAATCGAAAACTTAATAATATCGGCTCGATAGGCTTAAATAACTAAGATTTTATATCGATTTCCCGAGGACGGTTGCGCTCATTAGGCGTATTGATATCCAATCCGATATTGGCAATGAAATGAATGGGAAATCACCGTAATCAACACTGGCGGGTATAGTCTATCGATCGGAATTCCTAAACGTAGAATAGTACATAGGAATAAATTGACAATGTCGAATGAAAATTTACTAAGATATCATAAAAATATTAAATACACTCACTTTAATACACATTGCCAGTCTGCATGTACTTTTTAACAATAAAAGGTTAATTGATTAATGAGATCTTTCGCCATATCTCGTGACATTCTGAACAACTATCTGAATTCCGTCTCTTCAAGTTCGAACGGATAAAATTAATCGGGTATATGACCTCTTTCAATTCTACGAGGTCCGTTAGTCTGCCTCCGTTCATTAATAAGTCAGCAATTTTGAATAACGAACGACATTATTTGAAAAGATGTGTAAATTGCTAGTTAACCGAAGCTTGTCGGTCACACAGGAGGCCGCGCTAAATTAGGCGGACTTTTGTCTACCGGCTGTCGGAAAATTATATTTCAGTTGTTGACCCTGCTCACGCATACCGCCTAACGCTACCTAGTCAATATTTGTAATATATTCTTTAGACTTTTATAAAAAGTCAATAGATGTCTCGTATTAATAAAAAATCGGATATTAATCCGAAGACACCGTCTAGTTTGCAATTGTGTTCCTCAGGAACACTGTAATCATTATAATGATAGCTGCCAATAATATGGGATAAAAGAAAGAGAATAATATTAACGAATCTTGAATTTGAGATACGATATCGATGAAGATGGCATAAATTGAACTGGTCTCATTAGCTAAGTTGGTTAAGCGGTTGCCCCGGATAGGCCAGAGGACCTGGGTTCGAGTCCCAGATGCGACTGAAAACTTTTTATTTTCTGTCATTTTTTTCCGTTTTCATATTTCGTTTGGGTTATGTTAATATTATTTTCTACAATGATTAAATATTGTATTGATATAAAATTTTATCGATTGACCGCGCTAGGGCACTAGGTGTGCCAAGTCGTATTTTCCGAACACATTAACTGAGAATGGCACCAATCCGGCAAATACGAAAACATCGATCGCTATTGACTGAGTTTTTCGGACAATTTGCTATTAACCGGCATTTTCGAACACGTCCATATTATGACATTAATAACGGCGATTATTTCTCACTGTCATTTTTCAAAGATAAAGCATCACCGTGGCGCATCGATCTGAATGCGGTCTCGTCAGCTACCTGACCCCTGCTTTCGGTGGCCGGATGATTATACGAAGTATTAAAGTCATATATTTAGCCGAAAAAAGAGCGAAATTGGTACCCGCCACTCAAAGCCAGTATTTCAACATTAATAAACTTGCCTTAAGTACTATTTCGAAAGCTGGAGGCAAAAGCCACATGACAACCATTCAATGAAGTTCACGTTTGTTTCGCGTAATTTTGACTGCAAATAAAGAAAACGTTTATAAAAAGAGTCAAACTAAATACGAGAACAAAATATTCGAATTTTGTAAATAAACCTAACCGCTTTTACCAATTTCCTGTTTTACTTAAATTGGCGGCACACCTCGCATTTGTTATTTTAGGCAGCTTTTTCTACAAAACATGACTTTTAAAATCAATATTAAAGTAAAATTAGTAAGAAATACTTTATGATATAAATTAAAAAAACCTATTGTAACTTTCTTCCACTTGTTTATTTTCGACCAGACCGGTTTCACCCTATCACTAGCATCTTCATACTGGTACAATTTAAACCAAATCTATGGTATTCTATCATCTATATCAGGAGTAGGTCCCATTGCTTTATAATATTGTACATTTATGAGTTGAAATTTGTTTTATTGTTGACAGAACGGCTTTACAATTATATTATTTAAAGCGCGGGTTGGTTTATTACCTTCTGGAAGACAGATTATATTCTGTTTGTACTGAATCCAGGTTTTTTTTAAAATTTGTATGTAATGTCTATCGCGTCAGCTTTTATTTAAACGGATGGTTATTTCTGATTTTGTTTTTTCTACCGTGATTTCCGTCTTGTGTGCTAAATGAGTTTTATAGCAGTTAAAATTAGAAATAAAAAATACTTTGTTTACATCACTGTTAGTACTAAAGTATTAATTTTTAAAACCATTCAAAATTAGTTTCTGAAATCAAACTAAATGGTTGGTGATTCCATGAATGTGAACACAACGCGTTGAATGCTCCGTCCCCAAAATTCGCAATATTAAAGTACGATTCACATCTATCGGCATCGAGCAGTGCAGGCACGTAAAGTGGCAGGCACGGCTAAATCTATGAACACATTCACGCACGGTGTAATGTGAATACTATTCTGTACCGTGTCTAGACTGCACGGTGTCGGTAGATGTGAATAGAATTTAAAACGTGAGGGTCCAACCTTCGACGCATCAGTCTGAGCGTGAACTGCATCTGAGCAAGATTGTTATCACGTAAAGATCACTCAAGTATGATGGTTCCTTTACCGGTCAGTGCAACGTTATCGCAAATTGAATAAAGAATAGTACTGTCCAAAACACACCGAAGTGATAAACCTATGGAAGTATTTTGTATGTGTGTCCGTGTTCCTGAAGCAAGGTTAATATTTCCTTACTTCTGATGAAATTGATCAATCATGAACCAAATATCAGAATTCCTTCAGAACAAAGAAGTCCGTTCAATGTAGATTTAAATGGAAGCCGGTGTACTTTTGACTTATTACCCTTTTGATTAAAAACGTCCAAAGTGCATTTCTTGTGTTTTCTTTGTTCTATGATCATTGGCATACGAGTCGAAAGGTTTTGTTTAAATCAGTTTTCTTTCGAATCAGGTAGAGATCACACTTCTCAAGATTATTTGCTCAGTATCAAAACACTATCAAACTCAAGGAGGCATTTCCTCAAAAATCAAAAGTAAATGATAATTAATAAATTTATTTTACAAGGTATCGTAATTAAATAACTCTTTTACAAGTAGCAGAGAAAAACGACGAAATTAGTAGTTACGAAGTTACTAACAAATTAATAAATAATAACGAATAGCAGGGTGATCGGATATATACCAGAAATATTTATTCTAAAATACCGAAGGTCGGTAAGTTTAAAAAATTGAAGGTAATAATATTCTTGAAGCACACTTCAGACATATATCTCCCTACTCCCCAGGTGGGAGGACTGGAGGAGAGAGCAGGTAATGGACCCGCACCCTCCATCCCTTATGGTGCCCCGTCAGATAAGAGGGGCTGGTATTCCCGGATTGCGGGGGAATTTCCCGGAATGTGGGGAATATTCCCGGAAAAGGCGGACCGGATGGGAAGATCGCCGACCCCCGACACGCTTCCTGCCTCTTAACCAGAGTGATTCGGATACTAGATTGATCCACTCGACCCCGAGAAGGAGATGAGATGATCATGCACTTGATAAAACGAGGGAGATATTCAAAGCGTGGAGATATATGCATACGATTGGAGACAACCTTTTTAACGGCCTTTCACACCAGTGAACTAATTCTTATACCAGTATGGCGCAATCTAGGCATCGATCGACGATCTAAATTCTAAGCAAATCTTGAAATAGAAACTTTGGAATACTAAGTCAGGTTTCTCTATAAATCTCCAAGTTTCATTTATAGGTATAGGTTACAATGAGCACATGAGCCGACGGAATTAGGTACCTAAAAGTTATGATGTTCATTAAAAATTATTAGGTATTAGCGATAATAAATAAGAAAATAATATTGGTTTTGTGCTTTATTTTGTTCGGTATAACTTAGTTAAATCGATTTAACGTAGAAAAAAGGTAACACGAAAGCAAAGAAACCAGCATAACTTTTGCGATTAAATTTCGATTCACATTTATCAGCATCGCACAGTGCAGACACCCTAAAGTGGCAGGCACAGCAAAGTTATTTGCTTACATTATCTATGAACACATTCGGTGCCAGTAGATGGGAATAAACCTTTATTGGGACAAATAAGAGTTTCCCGAAGAAATGTACATTTTGTTATTTATCATATTATATAATATCAATGGATATAGATTATCCCCTATAGTTGTAACGACTGGTGTGCCACAGGGATCAAATCTTGGCCCCTCGCTTTTTTTTAATATTCATAAATAACCATGAATCAAAATAAAATGCGATTATGGTGTTTTCGCCGATGACCTCAAAATATTTCGTACAATTAGGTCTATTTCTAATAATGAACTACTTCAAATTGACCTCGATACATTCAGTAAATGATGTATTGTCAATGATATGCGCTTAAATGTTACACTTTAGACTTTAGTCGAAATAGAATTATAAAGAACTTTACCTAAATTACTAATAATACTACTCTTAAAAGTATATCTTCCATAAGAGATCTAGGAATCACTCTCGATTCTAAATATATCATATTTAACGTACAACATTAATGACATTTAGTGTAAATCATTCAAAATGATGGGATTTATTCCAAAAAAAGTAAACCATTGAAGTATACTCAATCGATTCTAACCCTTTACGGCGCCTTAATTAGAAGTAAACCGGAGTATGGAACTTCTATTTGAAATCCTCATTACTACAATTATGAAAACATTGTTGAATCTGAAAAAATGGTAAGAATTTTATCTTTTAAATATGGCTTACATGACTATTATAGATCATAAGACGTACGTCTTGAAAACTTCAACACTAATTTACTTAAAATTACAAGACAATGAATTGATTTAATCTGTTTATACAAAATAATTCACGAACATCCCGATACTACATTATGACTTAGCAGTATTGAAATAAATGTATCTAATTCCTATTGTTTAAGACGCCATAGCACATTCCAAATTAATACATTGAGAAATAATATTGCCTACTTCTAAAGTAGAGACTAAATTAGTCCTGCCTCAAATGTGTCGATTATGTAATAAGGTAGAGTGTGCTACTGTAGACATTTTTGTCGATAATTTACTTAAACATATGTAACAATGGTTGGGATAATTTCTCTTTGTGTCTCATGTTTCTATTGTATGATGTATCAATGAGGAAGTTTTTGTAATTTTATGTTTTATGTATCCTTTGCCTGAATATTTGTAATTTCATATAATTTATCTATATTAAGTGAGTTATAATCGGATGATTCTCACGTAAGTATGAACATCTGTAAAAACCCAGTATACATAAATATTATGCTGGCAAAGGACAACAGAAATTTTCTTCAACATGCCGAAGTGGAGGGACGAAAAATTTTATACACTTATTGTAAATATTTGTGCTAGAAATATCGAAAATCCACCGGTGGACCGCAGAAAACTGAAGAATTATGATATCCGGCTGCAAAAATTCCACGGACCTGGAGAGAATTCCTCCCGGATCGCAGAATGCGCAGGAGAGTATTTCCGCCCCAGCCACAGCCACAGCCGAAGCCGTTTCGACTGATATTTTTTCAATTGTTTTGCGACTTTATATGTGTAGTGGTTCGGGGTAACTGCGATGCATGTCGAGTCGCCCCCGGCTATTGTGAATTGCCCCATCGATTTGCGTGATCGGTGTCGGCTGAAAGTCGCGTGGAGCCGATCTTGTCGAAATAGAAATTACGGAAGAGTGCTTATAGTGCCCTTCGAATAAAGACATTTTAAAATGAATTTATTTTTTAACAGTAGATAATACGTATTTCGTAGCGCTTCCTTTGGGTTGATGCGTTTCAATCGATGATTGTTGGGTTATAAAATGGTAATGTGGTTGGTACCTACCTTAATTGCTACTTATCCAGTCCTTACCTTCCCCAACCAAATAATATGTTTTTTTTTTAATATGAAACACAGTAATTATTTGAGTGCTCTCTTGTTCGCCAGAAAAAAAACTACTTTTGTGGGAGCATGTTTGTTCATATGGACATCATTCGGTAAGTGCTTGGTTATCCTTTAAACTCCTTTTAAACCTTTAATCTATCCCATATTACAATCAACCAAAACCATCATTATTTGTCGTCGTTTTTTAAAATCCATATAATACATTTACATTCGGAGCCCCACAATTTTCGTGTGGGTAGTTTCGGTTGTAATAGTGATGCTGTTATGTTTTTAACTGACCACAATTTGATCAAAAGCTGAAACAGGTTGAGAATATGCGTTTAATATGGACCGTTCAAAGTGCCAAAAATAAATCAAAATGGCGCTGATGGTCATCAAATGTGACGGAGTTGGAAACACACCAACCTTGTAAAATAGCAACTTGGAGGCAAATTATAATGTACCATATACTTATTACGTACAAAGGTATTAAAAGTACATCGCAGACTCATCATGGATCGACATAAAAAAAAAAGAAGTTTTAAAACATAAACCGAAAAACTATATGGGGTTGGATTAAAACGGAATATTAAAAATTTTCATCATAATATATCTCCCCGGAAGAACGATCTATACATAAAAAAATCAATTTTGTTCAGGAGAGGCAAAATACGGTTTCACACATTTCACACAATCGCAATTACGCAAACTATCCTTCCAGTTTTCTATATCGGAAATACGTTTTTTTTCCTTTATTTAGAACTTTAATTACCAGAGACGACAGTTCGATATTGTGAGGGTTCGCCATTTTGGGTAACATACGAGTACATCGTTATATGCGTCGAAAAAAAAATCAACAGCCAATAATCATAGCAGTTTTTCCATAATTAAAGATAAAAACTCCTGTACCTCCTGTATAAAGATCATTATTTATTATTCCCCAAAAAATACTTATTATAATATAGTCGGGGAGGCCTAGCTCCCTTCGAACTGGTTCAAACTAGTTTGAAATATTCACCTGCAGTCCCCTCTTACCCCGCAGTAGCCATAGGATACTGAGTGATTAGCGACGTTTATCATAATCTTCTAATATATATTTAAATTTAATGTAAAAATCAACTGGCAGTTTGAAAATGGCCTTGAACGCCGAAACAGCTGTCACAATAATAAAAACTAAAAATACTGGCAGAACTTAATAATAACATTATTAAATTTGATTTAGATTAAATTTGAAAAAATTACCTAATTAAACACAAAAACAATTAATTCTAATTCCAGTACACCACTACGAAATCAATTATTCTGATTTTTTTCGGTACTTGTATTACAATATTTCTATAATTAATTAAAAATACCTGAAAATTCATTAACTAAAACAAAACTATTTCAAAGAACATCACAAATAGCTCATTAACACCAAGTAACACTAATGAAGAAAAAAAAAGTGTTAATAATATTACAGTGTTGTTTCCCATTGTGATGTGAGGTAGTTATATTTAAATTGCCAAGTTTTTCTCCAACCCTTTTCCCATCCCGCACATTCTACTTCATAACATGTCATGCATTTGAAAAATGCGTCTGAACAGCGACACGTTAGCATCGAAATTTCCTCGTAAATCACCGCCGCGACAAGTGAAAAAAAAAAGATTATCAAAAAGCGATTCGCTGGAAGTGTTTCAAATCCACGAATAAAGAGCTTCTTGCAACGGAGATATGTTACAATTTTGTTTGAATACCCCACAAGAAATACAGCACAGAAGTCCGCAGGCAGTGGGACCATGATGTCTCCAATTGGGGTGGATTGTAAAGCAGAAGGAGGTGTCAAGGGTAAGAAAATGAGGAAAAGAAGGGTTGTAAAGTAACCAGCTATACATACAGATGTGAAGGCCTATTCTGGTTACTTTTAAGGAAAATTCCTCATCCTTTTTTTAGGCTTAAAGACTTCTTGCTTAACTGCGGAATTACTGAGAGACATAATCAAGAATGCTAAACAGATTATTTGAAAACACAAATTGATGAAATATCCTCGAGAGACACAAGGTTTTGAATCCTTTTAAAAACGATTACATTAAATTATAATGTATTTTAATCAATTTTTAAATAGCATAAATACGCCTTTTAACGAAAAATCAAGTTTTGTAAAAAGGTACCTACTTCACTATATAGCAATGACCGTTTTAATCTGTCACTACTTCTACAAGTGACATTGGCCGCCGTGGTTTATCTATGCCGTCGTCTGCCGTTGTGGATTGTTTTGCAGCAACATATACATAACATTCAGTTGTACCAACATTTTTGTAACAACCCATACATAACGTAGTTGGTAACTTACTTAATATTGAGTTTATCTAACGTTAAAACTCCCCAGACATTGATATTTTTAACGAATGTCATTAGCTGAATAACAGCTGACAGCTGTCATCCGAGAACCGGAATCCCAATTAAGAAAGAAATCTTTAAGCCAAAGGAAAATTATAAGGAATTTTCATTAACAAGAAAGAACCTGTATAGGAATTTAGTTAGGGTAGCAAGGTTCCAATTTTAAAAAACATTGCGATTTAGCTTAGCTCTTCGATTCAATCTTAGAAATCGTAATACTTTTAATCAGTGAGTATTTTCATCGTTGTTTGACTCCTTTCAAGTTGTATAATCGTTCCGAGACACATTTAGCAAAGTTTCGCACCACGCGCGGCCGACGGGAAGTTTCTCCTTGCTGGAAGACATTTACGGAAGTCGACTCGCTGAGGGCAACACATGAATGGGGAAGTAATTTTTCCTAGCCTGGAATGGATCGTTAAAGGGAAATTTGGGTATATTCAAAGCCCTTTTCCGCCACGCGTTGTAACGGAGATTCAATAATACTCCCGCTACAATGAAGCAATTTGTTATGTGCACAACAATCGGAGAAAAATATGTTGCCGAAATTTTCTCAGAAGTTGGGGGAACTTTTGTTGCTAAGGAATGTTTCTGAATAATATTTGTATTTTTAATATTAATACTCGCAATAAAATAAATTGTTATTTTAACGCATTCGTTAAAAGTCTCTCAATAATTAGAGCTGCCCCAAACAACACAAACACAACACAGTCTTTTGCATAAAAACGGTAAAGGAATTAGATTAGACAACTTAGAAGTACTAGAAATTAAGAAGTCTTTAAATTTAAAATAATCTGATAACTTACTTAATAACCAAACAAACTTATCTTATAGCCCGATTTTAAACATGTTTCCTATGAATCTCGACTAATCTATCCATTATTATTCCACATCTGTTTAATTATTATTATGTAACCGAGTAGTACACACTTTCTATTTTTCATTAAGTATGACCCTTTCATTAATGCATTATAGGAATATCGCGCTTTAATGACATTATATTCCCATTACACTGTTATATTTTTATATAAGGATGTCTCCCTCTAACACGTAATGTTTTTGTATTGATATCTTCCTCTAATATTTTGTTTTGTCTCTCTTTTGTAATATATCTATTTAATTCTATTGTATTTTGTACCTATATATAACCGATAACTCTGTATTAGAATTTGAATGAAATTTAATATTTGAAAAAGTTTTACAACTTTTAATATAGTAAAAATGTACTTTTTTTTCCATTTTTAATGAAATTTAATTTTATTTGAAAAACAAGTTTGAAATGTGGTGATATAAGTATGAGTGAAACTACGCCCGCATTTTTTCAGAGACTATTTTTTTTTCATATGAAGCAAACTTACAGCAGGTAAAAATTGTATTATTTTAATTATAATTATATTCCATTAGTGGTACTTTCCGACAAAAGAAAATTTCGAATCCTATTCTAAGAAATTTGAATATTCGAACTTGTTATATTTTAACGCTTTACAAGTGTTTGAATTAAGATTTTGGAATTATTTAAAGGTTTTATTTTCTAATGTGTAACACGCCATCCTCTACGGTATATATTTTTTTCTGCTAGTTTTCAATCCGTATTCCGCGAGAAATACGCAATTTTTTTATTTTTTTATTTGAATACCACACAAGAGTCCCAAACTGCTCCCAAGCGTCTGGAGCCGGTGGGACTATGGCATTCCCAATTGGGGAATGTTGTGAGGCTGAAGGTATTGGGGAGGGGAAGGAGAAGGGGCAGGGGAAGGTGGGGAAAAGGGGAAATACCTGGCTATTCAGATCTGGTCACCAAACACGGCTAAAAGCCATTTCAAGCAACGTTTCAATTCTGAATGGTGGTCTTTCACCAGGGCGATACTGAGAGTATCTTCCACTCTGGATATAGTGACAGTTCCCGTCTCTGTATCAGATCTTGCTTGGTCGGGGATCCATTATCATTTTTATTTTGTTTTCCGTTATCTTTATATGTATTTATGTTACACTCTGAATGTTTTTTTTTTTAAATAAATTTTTCGTTAGAAATAAAAAATAATTCTTTGACGCCTAAAAATAAATAAAATATAATTATAAGAAAAAAAAGAATTCAACACCTAATTTTTGTTTAATTCTTGTGAGTAATTGCTATTGTCAAACATAAAATATGCTCTACACGTGGAATCAATATGTAATACGGTTGTCAAAGGATTAAATCAAAATAAAAATAAAAATAAGTGGAAGAGACGCGCATTTTCAAATGACATGTTTCATGAACCAAAAAAATTATACCGATTTTCCTGTCAAATGTCAAATTTTCTAATACAAAACCTCAAATCTGAGTGTATCTGCGATAATCGGTGCTGCCTTATTAACGAAATTGTTTCAGCTGAAAATAAATTTGTAGATTTTATTGTTAACTTGTATTTAAAATTATTCTTGCTTAAAAGTATGTTAATATTAAAGTTAAATCAATTACAAGGAAATTAAAAAGACGATGGACGTAATCAATAAGATACGTTAAAACTTACCTGATGAACGAGTAGATAAGGAGCGAGACTAAGGTGGCCGACGTTATCAAAATCTCCAACCTCAAGTTGAACTATGCTACCGATTGCAGTTGGAACCACGGTATCATCGGATGGCTTACTTGGTTTAGAAAACAAAATCATAGGGCGCCCACCACAGAGCAAATAATATATAGAGATACCCACCCAAGGAGAAAAAACCAAAATAAGAGGGTGAGGCCAAATGAAGAAAAACAGCTACTAAGTAAAAAGGTTCGGCTTGTTTACAAAATATTTTACTTAATGAGTATTATTAGTTTCATCCTATTTATAAGTGTTTTATAATTTGCTTACCGGAGTTAACATCACACGAAACAAACGTGGAGAGCAATGAACTAAAGCTGAATGGTTGTCACGTGACCTTTGCCTCCAGGAGTCGAAATAAAATTAGAGCAAGTCTATTAATTCTGATGTCGGTGGCCCCCACGAATGATATGAGAACTGCAGACGTCGGATGGGTGAGAGCCACCAAGAATCGGGTAATCTGGAAAAGATTGAGGGAGGACTAGGTCCAAAACTGGACGCCAGGAATCTCATGACGAAGGAGAAGAGACTTACCTGAAAGAAAAGAAAAGAAAAATTATATGATCAGTATTTAACACAATGAAATTCAATAAAACGCAAGGAAAAGATGCATTAATTATAGGACGAACAATTAGAGTTGATCCAAACAATTCAAGCTTGAGAATGTGTGTATTGGTGCATATATATATATACACTTCGGGAGTGACGAACAGACTGTTGTCTTGCTTACTTGTTTGTTTTTAGAGAAAAGCATTGTTGTCGGTTATTGATTTTACATACCGGTGCATCATTTTCAACACAACCCAACTCGTACACACACACACGTGTTACCTTTCCTCACCGTCTCGGTAGAAAAAATGCTTCATGACCAGTCAAAACGTGTGGGCAAACGAGCCACATTTTCAATGTAATATTTACGAAGTTGTAACTTTTTATATCCCGCTCTGAAAACCTTTTTTTAACGTGGTTTCAATACCTTCAGATATGTACTAAATATTTTAAGTTATTTTATTTTATTTGATTATATGATATTTTCACTGCTTTTTTTAAAAACATTTTCTTCAATACTTGGAGTTATACATGTAGTTGACTATTAACCTGAAGAGTAACCAAAATTTTGATGCATTGCTGAACTATTTTATCGTCAAAGACAAAAAATAGTGCTCATTTTTCCCCTTTGTAATTTTCCTTCATTCTTTAAATACATTTAATTAGAGAAATTTTCCATGAAAATTTAATGTTTCATAATTTATTTATTTATTCTCGCAGGTTCTAAAGACTTGTTTATCAAGCAAATTGAAGAAATCAGGATACCAAAAATTGAGAGGCAAAATATATTTTTTGGGTAAAATACCCAAAAGTAGGGGCGACTAAACTCTGTCACACGACTCCAGAAAAGAAAAATGGAACAGTGCTGAACAAACTGAAGCTAGATTTCGGATGAAGAACGAGGGATGGCCAGTCTCCAGAGACTTCAATTGGTTTCACATTTCACAACATTGCCCCTGCAAGACAGCGAGTTCGCGGTAACCCGAAAATATCATTTGAAAATAGTTTTAACCGAAATAACGATAAAAAAAACCGAAGATCTTCAGATAAGTTCATCACTTTAACATTTTGGGTATGCAACTAAAATGAATTTGAGAGTCATCCGGTTGTATCGAAATGATTAAAATATATCATTCGTTCACCTAGGTGCGAATCTATCTACAGAAAAGTGTACAAGGCATTTGCAGATAATAATTAAATCCAAGATAGCAAAACACCAAAATAATACCATAAGAGATAAATATCCTGATAGTTTTCCATGTGACAAAATATTACTTGTGGCAAAAAAAAATTATTTTCCAAAAGGGGAAAAGCAAGTAAGGAAAATTATTTATTCACCACTTCTCAGTATGATCACTCTACCAAAACAATATAACTCCTTTAAATAAATCAATTAAGAAAACGTAGTCATTTAAATACGGGGAAAACACATTATAAATGAAAGAACCTAACAGAACAGTGAATTTGATTTTTTTTTAACTAAATCGGCTTTATATAATTATTTTAAACGCCCGTCCAAATTAAAAATGGGTGGGAATATATAAAATCATATAAATAAATCGTCGTAATGTGGATTAACCGCAGTTTGAAAATGGCCTTGAAGGCCGAAACAGCTGTCACAATAATAAAAACTAAAATACTAGTAGAACAACATTATTAAAGTTTAAAAAAATTAAATGGAGTTCCACGAATTAAACACAACCCCCCCATAGATTGACCCAATGACATAGATTTTTTTCGATTTATTTTCGATTCCTAACTTATTACAATTCATAATATAAAAGCAGTCCTAATTTGTACTATAGCTTGTTTTAGATTATAAGAAAACTAAAACATTATTACATATATCTATTATGCATGTAAAGCAAATCCAAACAGTTCGAGTATCTCAACATTTTAAAGTTCATACGAGTTTTAAAAATAAACAGTTTTTCTTTGTCCTGTAAAATTGGCGAAATGGACTCATTAATATGATATGAATGTACTGTAAATATTCCGAAATCAGCTACCCTCGGTGTTGCCACAACATTAAAAATAAATTTTATTTAGTAGGTTTATTTAATAACTATTAAATTTCTACATTTCATCGTGAAACTGAACATTGGGTTACGTGTGACGTTGCAAATATCCTATTAATTGAAAAAAAAATTGAAAACCAAATTTTTTTTAAATGCATAATAAATAAATAATCGAAAGTAATAAGAAAAATCAATTGGCGCCAAAAGAAATTTAAAAAAAGAATCAAATAATAAAACGGAATCAATCCAATTAATAAATCAGCAGGTAGAATCTGCGAAGACATTATCTCGAGTGCATCAACACGTGGGCAATAATTTAACAGTCGTAATGTTTAATTATATTATTCTTATCTTCGGTGACTAAATCAACTCGCACAGATAAATGTAGCCAATTGCCGACTAACGGTAATGTACACATAAATATACATACATAAAGAGCCTCTTCATGTTTAAAAAACGGTTGAAAAAAGATTTCTAAGGCATTCAGTTTTTTTTTAACTTTTAAGCGTATTTTCAAATCAGCAGAGAGATTTGCTTTAAATATTACAATTTCAGTATGTTCGAATTGGGAATTTTTTACCAAGTTCTTTATCATTTGAAAAACGAAATAAAAAAAACGAAAATAATAACTATTAACTGCCAAATTATGTACATTAAAACAGGGAATGCCGTTGAAATATAGATTTAAACAATTAGACATAATATCACCAATGTATAAAAAAAATCAAAAAGGTTAAAGAATTTAAATTTAGAAATTCTACATTAATTTGCAATATCTACCTAATATTGCATATTTTTAGAAGCTGTTATTTTATATTTAGGGTATTTTCATTACCATTTCCCTGGTGACGTTAAGTCATATACGAAGCTAGTTGACTTCTTAGTAAGAGATGGAAAGACTGATAGGGATAGTGAAAGAAGGGTGAATGCAGGAAACTCTATTAACGGAGGACTGAACGCGGTTGGCGCAATGAAAAAGTTATCCAAAGAAGTGAAGCTAGCAGTACTGATACCAACCTTGATGTATGGCAGTGAGACATGGAATTGGCAGAGGAAGAATGAAAGTAAACTGAATGCCGTAGAAATAAAATCTCTGATGCGAATATGTGGTAAAACCATGTATGATCGTATGAAAAATATTGAAATTCGTAAAGAATGCAAGGCTGATGTAAGCGTAATGAATAAGATTGAGAAAGAGACGCTTAGATGGTTTGGGCATATAGAGAGAATGCACGAAGAAAGGAATGTAAGAAGAATATATGACGAGAATGTGAATGGAAGAAGAAGCAGAGGGCGCCCGAGGAAGTCATGACAAGATCAACCGAATCAAATACTTGAGTCGGGCCATGTCAGAAGTCGGAATAATATAAGAGAATGTATGAAACGATATATGAATGCGAATGAAGCGAGAAGTGTATGCCAAGATCGAGTTATTTGGCGGTCCGTCCTTTCTGCCTTCCCCTGCGGGGAAATGGCTGGCGACATACAAACATTAGAAATGTGATTGGCTTGTACGAGTAAATGGGTTGAATAGTTACAATTCATTAAAAAAACGTGCTATAGGAAAAACCGTAAAATTCGCTGTCATTTTTAAAGCTCGCAACGAAAAAACAAAAACACTTTTGTCATTTATTTATAGCAAAATGTCAATATCACTTCTAAAAGTGACTTGGCGTCACGAGCTAAAACCGGTATTGTCTAAAAAAAAAATCCTATTTCGTTTGTTTTTCTAGTACTGTCGCATGCTCCGTAAAAGGTATAGATAATATATACATAAAACCAGTTGAAAATACATGCAAGTGACTCAATTGCAAATATGTTATCTCAAGTGCATCAACATGTAGATAATAATTGATATTTGATTATTCCATTCTTATCTTCAACTATAAACCGATAAGCTCACTTAATACAAAAAAACCGTAAGATAGATACATGGTACTATTATTTACGTAATAATTAACATGCTGCCGAAAGGAGATACATTATTGGCGACGCTTGGACGCAAGGCCATGTGCAACAGCGGAGATAAAGTGGCGCCACTCCAACGGGATGGGTTAACCAAATAACACAGATAGCATAAATGTATCTTCTTGGAACACAAACTGACAAACCACTACGATTAAAAAATCTGTTTCTTTCCGCCTTTCTTTATTAACTTCATCCCGCTAATTTTCTTTTTTTTACGCTATTTAAATTTATCAATTTTATTGGTAGAAGCGTCGAGATAACTTTTAGTGGTTTAAATTCGATTTTAATACAACTTTGTGTGGTTTGTTATCTTCTGAAAGACGGATTGCACAAAGCCAAAATTCTTTCTTGAACAGACTATGTCATAATTACAATAATATGATATCAAATTGCTTGACTGAATTTATGTTACATTATTTGTTCTCTATGGGATCTATCTTAACTGGATTAAAAACCCTAACCAAGGAAAGGAAAAAGAACAAACAATTTACTAAAGTTGCTTTTTGTAAGTAAAATAAATTTAATATGTTATTAACTATTTGCTGCACCCTCTTCGGGCTACATCCCTGAATTTCCTCGTCGACTCATAAAGCTGAGTGATACGTAACTCAACCTTATCAATATTATTCAAAAATATTATCTTTTTTTTAGTACTCAATTTTAAAAGCATTTTTTCCTCATAGCACCAACCGGTACCTATCAAACACATATGCATAATTGTTTACTCTATAATATTTGTTTTTCTCATCTCTTCATACGTACTTAACTATTACACTATACTCAAATTATCTGGTATCCGTAAACGATTAGTCTTTTTTTTCTTATCTCTTTTAACTTAACTATTATTCTATATTAATTATTATACTATAGTCAAAATATCTGATATACACAATTGTCTTTTTTCATATATTTAATTATTATACTGTTTTGTAGATATATTATATTACCATACTATGTGAATACTAGTTTTTTCCCTTATATTTTTGTATAATGGCATTTTTATTTATAATATTATGAGATGTGAGGTTTGACGCAATCCACCGACAGTTTTTTTTTATACAACAATGATATAGTTTTAGTATGATAAATATCCCATTTTCAACGAAAATGACTTTACAGTCGATATATTAACACAGCAGTAATAAATCACGAAGGTCCCGAGACGCGGAAAAGTGGAAAACCCAATTCCACAAAGGAAAACAGCAGGTACAAACAGTTGCAGTCATAAACAGAAAAATAACCGCGGAGTTTTCGGCAATGAAAATCCGGCAAAAGAAACATAAACTCCTCGGAGAGGTTTACGGGGGAAGAACGCTCGCGAAGAGCTCTTTATAGGGCCGATATCCAAACACAGAACGGTATGCAATAAGGGACCGACGATAAAGGGCACGCGGCACAACGGCCCGAAAACATCTGGGAAATTAGGTGGGCAATAAAATCCAATGCATCAAACGCTAAATGGCAGGAGAACAGGTGATCGGGGTGCGGGGAAGGAGAGGGTTCCATGACGTGAGGAAAATTGAATTTAAAGAAATTGTGACGGGGAAGTCCTGAATGGAGAATTACCAATACGGTGGTTTTATGCTTTTTTCCTTCCAGTTATTTTTTATGTGATGGAGCGCAAGGGTTTGAACGTTTCAAACCCAGTGGAACTATGACATACCCATTTGGGGAATGTTGTGAGGCTGAAGGAAGATTTTTGAATAGTGATCTCTTATTTCAAATTTTGTAATTGTCAATTCATGGTGAATTTCCATTTTAATGTGAATTTTTTTACGAATAAAACTTTTTATTCCAGACCGGACCGGTTTCACCTTATCATAAGAATCTCCAGACTGGTGGAACATTAAAAGAGCAATGGGGCCCACACCTGGCGTATTTACTATAATACAATAGATTTTGTTTAAATTGTACCAATCTCGGAAATTGCCAATTTAATAATTCAATCGGAGATTAAATAGGTGAGAAAAAAATTCCTTCCATATAAAAAAAAAACTGTGTTGCTCTTTTCCATATAATATTTTTTTTCCCTAAATCTAAAGCAAGAAACTAGCAACAAGAAACAATTCGACGATTTATTAAAACGTCCGTGGCTAATGAATAATATATTATAAATGTCGTAGGTTACAAAAATAGTTTTAAATACTTTAATTGTTCGTTTTTATTTAAGTATAAAAAAAATCATGTTCAGTAATTATCTTTCTTAAAAACAACTTAAAACACGATGATCACAGAAAAATAATCTGTTAATTCGTGAAAAATACTACCGTACAAATTTGTTGTTAACAAACTTCATACAGCTGCGCACCAGGTCGCCTTGTAGATTGCAAAGGATTGCACGCTAGACACGGTTTCCCGCCGAAGCCACCGGAGAATGACAATGCATGAACTATTCCTTGGGACGGAAAGCCCGATAGACACTTAATTCATAACGCACATATGCTCTCGGGCAGTTATTACCTATAAGGGCGGGTGGATTTTTCAGCACCGAATTCGAATGGCGCGCTTCTAGTGTATTAAAATTACGATTTTTTTTCTAATCTTTTTTATAGGAGTTCACTGCACTAACGAACTTAGGGAAAACCGACACTGATAATAAATACTCATAGATAGGAACTATGTATGACGCTTGATTAACATTTCTTGATCTCATTTATCCTTTAAAAATAACAACAACCATAACAAATTTAAAAATCAAATAAAACAATGGATAGGTTACACAGGTAGATATATTAACAAAATATATTAACATGAAATACAGACTAACACACGAACCACACAACTGCACTTAAAACACCTCCCTAACAAGCATTTTTTTCATCAATTTAATATAATGTAATTTAATATTTTGTAAATGAAATCCTCAGCACGGGAAATCCCAGTGAGGATATCAATATTTACTATTTTGTTATAAAAAAAAAAGAACATAATAAAACGTTATTATTATTGAAAAAATCTGCGAATCAGCAGCACAAATATTTTCTTTTATAGAGTTATAAGGCAGGTTTAATTCAGTTTAATGCATAGCATTCTTGAGAGTGGATCTCAAGTATGAGGGCCAGAGGTCACCATCTACGTACTAACGGTCGAGAAGAGTCAAAATATTTTTTTAAATGCCTCAACGGTATTTATTCCAGGAATGCTGGGTATCTGCAGCATTGGTTCTAGGAGGGATATAAATAGCATTACTGCTGATGGCTTCCAAACTCCGGAATGGCGATAATACCTGACATTCTGGATGAAATAGGATTCTATGTCCCTGATAATTTCACGAACACAGGTTTCTGATTCTTCCCATGTGCAGAACTAACTTACCGATGATGATGCCCCTGGGAAGACTTACTAGGTTAATTAACTGCCTCTCAGAAAATATGGATATTTTCCACGTGACAAATAATAAATAAAACTATGAACCACCTATTAAGTTGAGAAACGTATGAGAACTATAGTTTTTGCTATTATCATCGTTTTGGTTATTACAATTTATTTTTAATGTTTGAGTTAGGGAGCGCCGCCATCTAGCGACAGTAGTGAAAAAATAAATTAATAGAAATAAAAGTACATCAAGAATGTAATACAGATAATGTTTGTGTTGTTGTACACGACAGTTACTACAAAATAGAAGGCTAAAAGTATGTGATACTATAATTGCAACAATGTTTTGGTTTAGTGTTAATTATTTTTGTAAAAAAATTAATGGAATAAAATAAGAACCAGATACAAACAACGACACACCCCACATCAAACAACATCACACCCTTTCCCTCTGTCAGGGACAAATTGTACGAGAAGCAGTTGATGTGTTTTCTGTTTAAAAGGAACCATTTCACCTATCGTTTAATAAAGTTGACGAATATTTCGATTTTTGATACGTACTCAATATTAAATGCATTTTTTCAACATATCACTATCCAGTACCTATACATAATTGATAACAATGTATAAACATAATAATTGATTACTCCATAATACGTGTTTTTCTTAATTTCTTTATAAGTACTTAATTATTATAATATACGAGTATAGGGTGTTTTTTTAGAGGTTTGATTTTTAAACACCTGTGAACTGGCCTCCACGATCGGGTGATCTCACACCATTACTTTCTTTGGGGGTATATGAAGTCAATAGTCTATGCTGATAAACCAGAGACGTTGTACCATTTGGAAGTCAATATTCGCCTTGTTATTGCCGATATACGGCCCCAGTTGCTCGATAAAATTGTCGAAAATTCGACTTCACGATTGCGCTTCAGTCGAGCTAGCGGTGGCACTCATGTGCCCGAAATAATATTTAAACAATAAAGACATAAAATTATCTATTAAATAAAGCCAATATCATAGACATTAACATTATCATAATGTTTTATTTTTCATTTTGAATTTGTATACCTCAAAAAAAAAACCCTTTGCTTAAATTATCGGGAATACATAATTGATTACCGATTTTTTTTTCATCTCGATTCTTAACTATTATTCAATGTTAATTATTATACAATATTTAAATTATCTGGTATACATAATTGATATATATGTACTATTTTCATATCTCTTTACACTTAATGATTATCCTATGATTTTTTCCCAATTTATTTTATGATGCTATGTGAATACTATTTTTTTCCTTCTATATTTATATACTGGTTCTTAATATGAGCTAAACTTGTCAGTTTTATTGTCCTGAAACGGGATTTGTTCCTAGTTGATCAGTCAAAGTTTTTTTTTACATTTTTTGTTAAATAATTTATGTTTTAAATAAACTAGTTGATATTATTAGATATATTATAACAAAAAAAATTCCCCGAACAAAACCAGTCAGGAACGGACTGTTAACAATACGTGATGTTCATAAACATCATATAGTTTTCATGACGAAAGTCAAAATTCCACACAGAAACTTTCCCATGAATGTATTGTCATTTAGGAGAGAAGTTTTGTAAAACTAAATCTGTTAAATTTGAAACAGATGATAACACACATTTGTAATAGAATTATGGTACTCATCACGGAAACTGTACGCTGTTAGTCGAAAATTGGTCTATCACTCGAAACACAGATAACTCAGTTAACGTAGTAAACTTACGTTAAAACGGCTGGGATACACAAAACAAACCAGGACGGGTACTTCATTATGCTCAACGTGAACGTGAAACTAACCAATTCACGTGAAACAATAGAATTAAGCCGGTCTGCCTTCACGTAAGCCGATATGCACCGTGTGCCGGAAATAACACGTGAAATAATTAAACTGCCCAGACATTGACTTGGAGGTAGCAAGAATGTAGAGTATAAACAGTGGCTGTTTTCTCCAATGAGCTAAAAATCCACCAACAGGAACCCAGCGCGGAGCACTAACGTGCGATTCCAGAACGCACCTATGGAGCTAAAAAATATTTGGAATATTTCATACAAAATAAATAATGTATCAAACGGTACCGGAACGTGCGTCATAGTCGAAATTCGTTAATTTGGTGCTCACCGATTAAGCGAATATTTAATTAATTATTATCTGGGTTTTTTCGATTTCACCGTATATTAGAATAAAGTTTTCTTTAATTATAATTTTGAAAGAGTTATTCATGTTGGATTTCCATTTTATTATTACTTTTTTAAGGTAAAAAGTCAGATTGGAAAGGCCCGATTGCACCCAAGAGCAAATTGAAACTGAAATCAACAAGAGTTCTGAATGAAACAAAAAAGACTTCTATGAACAGTTTTTGCTCACGATGTAATGAGAAATATTTAGATCCACCCAGAGAAGATAAATAAATAAATTACGTGTAAAGCATGGTGGCATGAGCACTGCACAAACTACGATGAGGGAAAATCCGATATCTGATAATTGCAATGGGGGGTAAGTATAGGCTATGTGAATACTTACACCACCGTATTCGTAAGCTTACCCTGGATATGGGTCAAGTGTACGCAATCGACATAATAATAAGGTGCGTGCAAACTTTTTTATACAACTTCTTGATTTATAACCTAAGGTTTTGTCGTTTGTTTGAGATATATAAATAATCAAATATAAGTTTAAAAAAAAATCCCCTTAAAAATGTAAAAATTACGCACGGTTCCCCACGAGACTATACGTGTTATTTGTTACATGAAATTTTTCACTGTGTAATTTCAGTACGTGTAATTTTTGCGAGTGTTATTTCATCCCGTGTAATTTTTATGAGTGTTATTTCCTCCCGTGTAATTTTCGCCGTGTAATTTTTGCGAGTGTTAATTCCTCCCGTGTAATTTTTATGAGTGTTATTTCAAACCGTGTAATTTTCGCCGTGTAATTTTTGCGCGTGTTATTTCCACCCGTGTAAATTCACCATGTTACCGGCATACTTACAGGTATTAACAATAATCCTCGATACTGCACCAGCCCAAATGTCTACAGACCCCTATACTCGTACATAAACAGTCTACATACGAGCTTATTCTGAGCCCAAGCATTAAAGCACTTAATTTAATTAATGTTGTGTTTTGCTTAGAGAAATCAACGGCTTTATTATATCAAATCAGTCAACAAAGATAAAAGTAGATAGAAGTGTGCCGTGAGCGTGTTTGCATGGCCGAATTGAGCTCAATTTTATCTCACTTCTGGTGAATTTGACCGAATATTTTCAAACAACGAAAATCTTTCTTTAGCAGATTATTTATTTATTAATGGACTAACCGTCCAAGTTACAGATAAGTAACATGAAATTAAAAGAATAATGTAAACTACAAGTATAGGATGATATATGAGTTAGACAAAGACAAAAATGACAAGTCAAGTCAAGACCTGGTTAAGAATCTTTTTACTTGCTTGATGACCAAAAAATAAGGCTCTGACTTGAGTTGACCAATCTACTCTACACATTCTGGATAATGGTGAATAGTATCCATCATTAGTTTAGTGTAGATTGGGGAAGAGCAGTTCAATCATAATTAGTCTATGGGGGAAGGGGGGTAATGAAAGGAAGGAGATGTAGTAAAATGGGTGAATAAACAATCAATGTCATAGGAGTTGAAGGGTTTTATGTAAAAAAAAAAAAAATAATTGTTAAAGAAAGCCAAATATTCCCGGGTTACGAATAACCTGACAATATATGAAAATCTCCTACTACCATCATAGTAAGCGGAAGACATTGCTAGTGAATTGAACTCACGACGCCTGGGTCAGACCCAGACGCGATACCAACTCGGCCACTGACTGGTCAAATGGTGACATTATTTCTTTAAAATTGACATAGATCACACTGATATATTTATATAACTAATTTGCATATATAAATTTTTTCTTAATATTGTTATAGGGGATTACCTAATCTGGTGGTCGTAAGTTCTGAATATCCAATACTCGGCCCATTTCACCATTTGATCAAGCTGTTTAACGGTCGTAACGTATGCTTATAACTCACAAATTGAATGGGAAATTAAGGGGTGATCAAATAATTCAACACACGTATGAATCGGCACACCTTTTAAAAGTGATATAAAGTCGTTAAAAGTACGAAAAAAAACTAGCCGAAAAACCTAATCTCGTTTTTTAAATCTTTTTTTTATGTTAGGTTAGGTTAATTAGGTTCGGTTAGATTAGATTTTTATTTTTCATACTTTTAATGACTTGACATCACTTTTAAAAAGTGTGCCGATTCATACGTGTGTTGAATTGTCATGGAACCTAAAGAAGGATGTATTTAAAAAAATAAATTTAAATATAATGCCACTTTTTTGAAGATTCGTATCCAGCACTTACATTGGTCAGTTCAAATAGAATCTATACGTACGGACCGCTGGGGGTCCATATAGATTTTCAGGGGGACCACGATATGTAAATGAGGGTCCACAGAAAATTAAAAGAACGGCAAAGGGGTCCACGGGGAAAAAAGTTTGGGAACCTATGAGATAGATAGTTATAATGTACTCTACACGAGAAATTACTGCGAACATAAAATTGACTTCACACGAACAAAGTCCAGGGAGGTGGGAAGTTACGAAGTTATGGCCATGTTTTCTGGCATGAGCTTAAAGTTTTAAGGGTCTAGCAGACAGGTGTGACGCTGCATTTTCCGTCGAGTTGGACGTATATTGTTGACAGGGGTATTTCGAAAAAGTTTATTCGAAATTTATTTTAAACACAGCGTTCATAAAAGAAACATTAGACAACCCCATCTATGAGCATCGCTTGAAATAAACAAATATTTTATGTTCCCTTCTCTTAACAATTTTCTTATTAATAATTTAATATAAAACTTTCTTTAATCATCAAATATAACATTAATACTCTAGAACGAAAAATTAAACCGAAAGGACAGATAAAATAAAAAGGTAACAGTAGCAGCTGGGACTCGAACGCAGGACCTCGTGGACCTTGTCCTCTAATCACTAGGCCACCTCAATCCGTCACCATTATCGGTATTTATATATTTGTTTCTTTACATTGTATCTATTTGAACGTTAGAATTTTTAACCTCACTAGGACAAACCTGTGTTGGTATACCGTTACCATGTTCTTTTCTGTGTCTCTTCGGTTTCATATTTCATTTTAGAGTTGTAAATGTTATATTCAATTTAAGACAATGTATTCTAATGAGGTATATAAACTTCAATAAGTCATAAAAAAAAATAAAAAAAACTGAATGTTAATATAAATCACTTCTGCAATAAACGCAAATTCACTTTGTGAATAATGATTTTGTTTAAACTTCTATTTAATAAATAAATATCTACATATTTCAAAACGAATGGTTCCCTCATCAGGGTACAATGTATAATGGGGAAAAGAGACGTATAACATAGAGAAAAAATAACAATAAGTAGTGAGAGAGGTAAAATAATTGAGAATGAATGTAAAAATAATTCAATAGGGTAAACAAAATTATTATAAAATTTTAATTATTATATTAGAAAATAGAAATTCAAACAAAATCAAGGAACAACCAAGGTATCAAAATAACAATAAACCAAATAATGTGTACATAATTAGTTAAGAAATATTTGTACAGCGCCTTTACAAAAAACGGCGTTATACAAATCATCCAATTATTATTATTATTATTATTAATGCCCAATTGTTTATGATTTGTCCATGCTCATTATTATCATTATTATGCTCGTCATTATTTTTTCAGTATACATTATACTATGGTGAGGAACCGTTGGTTTCGAAACATGTTGATATTTATTTATTAAATAGTGGTTTAAATAAAATATTTTTTATTATTTAACACAAAATAAAATTTTATATTTTATACAGTAACTAAGAAATTAAAATGTGTAAATCAAATGTATTTACGTTGGGGTGGGAGACAGAATAAAAAAATAACTATTCAGTAGGTTGGCAGAACTGCACATTCGATTTTAAGAGACATATAGCTTAGATCAGTGATGCACAACCTTTTTAGACGAAGGGACAAAATATATATTTTTAAAATTGATCGCGGTCCGCAGGGGATAGGGTAAATACCAACAGATTGACATGGTTATCTTGCTAGTCGGTGGTGTCGCTAACCTATAAAAACGGTAACTTTTTAATACATGTACTATATAAAGGACAAAAAACGCACCGCAGGAGAAAATTTCCAAGTTCAAACCAATAAATGCTGTCGGTTTTTATCACAATGGAACTACGAACGATTGCTATTAAATAAAAAATATCTAAATCTCTTCTGTTTCGTACATGTTTTCAGAAAGAAAAAAAACATTTGGAAGCTTGACCTTATAAAACGGAACCCATTAGTATAATATCGAACATAGCGCTAAGAAAAAAGAGCCGCAGGCGAAACGCGAAACGAATAAATGATGTTGATTTTTATTGTTCGGAAAGTCACATTCCGAACAATATTTAATCAAGAAATCTTAAGGATTTTTACAAAATGAAAGCTTCCAAAATTCACCTTGTATACTCGTAGATATCAACAAAAAGGAGTAACTAAAAAATTCAGCATTTAAGGTCAAACAAAAAAAAAGGTCTATCGTTTTAAGAATCTGCATAAAAATAAAGTTGTTATTTTGATCGGCGATTCAAAACTTTGAAGACTAAAAATGTAATAGATGTAATATAGGAATAATGTAAGAATAGGAAGTAAGATTTGTACAGCGCCCTTGAGGTGATTTTTCACAAAAACGGCGCTATAAAAATCATCCGATTATTATTATTATTATTAAAGGTTGCCTCTAAACCCTTTTGTAAAACAGAATAAAAACCTTTTAATATTTATTAATACTTTATTAACTGTTTGATATTCCAGCACGAAATGGGATCGCGGGCCGCGGGTTGTTCATCACTGGCTTAGATCGTCGCGTCGGTTTAAGCTTGTTGCGCTATACTTTTACTAGAGTTTGGACGTTAATTAAACGTAAGTACAGTAAGTAAGTCGCAAGTTTATAGGTAATTAAACATGAATAGTGTCCATAATTTTGCAGAGTGTGACGTTGATAATTTTAGCTTTACGTGTTGGCATTGCATTATCTGCATTACCAGCTTAATAAACCGCCATAACTACGTAACTATAGTTGTTAGGGTAGAAAGTACTGACATGTGATCTACACTGATTTTAAAATAAGGGTGCGTCGCCAATTTACATAAGACCTGTCAACTCCTATATCCCGGACAGGCCAACAAAATTGATAATTTGCTCAGAAAATATTTCCAAAAGCATGGAAAAAAGTGAGCTGACTTCGTGCACACGGATACACCCACGACACGCTTGTATCGGTGGTAGGAAGTGACTGATGACGTGAGGACATCACGTCGAGGCACTTAGGACTACAAGAATCTTTATCACGAGAAGCTGCGGAATCTCCGACGAGTGGATGGGTTGATAAATAAAACATTACGTGCCGAGCTTTCAGTAACCCTAACAAATAATGGTTGGACCATATTTCTTCTGGCATTGGGTGTAATACTCGTACAACTTTGTTAAGAAAGTCGTAGGACGGCGTATCAGAGACAATGTAATTTCTGGACTGGAAAAGAGTCCTCAACAGTCCGAAACAAGGTATTGAAGCAGGAAAAAATAGAGTCATTAAGAGTCCGAAACTAGGTATTGCAGCATAAGGAAATAGAGGTCTTAACAGTCCGAAACAAGGTAATCCATCAGTAAAAGTAGCAATGCAGAGACCTGTAAAATGAGAGAATCATCATACTCCAAGCATTCAAGTTATTTAATCTGAAAAAATTCTTGGAATAGAGCATTAGATTTCTTCATTTTCAATCTCCAAGTTTTGAATTACTTTCGTGAGTTGAAAAACTGTATTTTTGCATAGGTAGCCTATGTACCTACGCCAAATTATAAATAAATATTACTTAAATATTAACTGCTTTGGGTAGAACAGTGGTGGTTTTTGGAACGGATCTGAAAATTTATAATACATCGATTTGTTTCATTTCATGCACCTATTTTCCAGGTCGGTATAGATATGGAAACATCTTCAGTGTAATATTATCGTATAACGTTAATTGCAAATTAAGCTCGGATGCAAAGCGTACAGTTCTCAGCGGCACGGACAAACCAATCACGAAGCTGGAGATGGTAGCGTACGTTTCTATCTCCGTATCTTACCAGAGTGATTAGTCTTAAGATTGTGTCCATTTATGGAACACCCACTGCAGCCGTGTGGGAAAACGCTGCCATGAACAAACTGTAGGTTCCAGAAACTATACAGTCGAATTACTTGCAGATCTCCAAATGTCAGCTGGAACTTCATAAAAATGTTAAGTAGGTGATTACTCTGTCGAAATATAGGCAATGTAAATGGTTCGATTTTATGGCGTGTGAGAAACTTGTGTTTGCAGGAATCTTAGCTAGAGAAGTGGAGATTGGTCGTAAAAGATGTTTAATTTGCATCGCACTTCGGGGGCGTAAATCATTTCGTTTCGTGGCAAATCTTGCCGCCATTTTCCGAAGCTTCTCAGCCGTTGTAGGGCATTGGGAAACAGATATGGCGTTAGCTAAAACACGAAAGCAATTTAATATTGCACCATTTCGATTGATGTACAATACACAAGGTAGTGTTGGTCACACCAAAATCATAAAAACATGAAGTCGATATGCAGCTGACGTCATAAAAGAAATCAGATGCATTTCAGTGATGAGTTCGTGGGGAGTTAAACACCACACCCCATATAACAGGCATAATAATAATGGGCATGAATGTGAGTTTTCCAGGACAGTCTAAGGGTTGTAGCATAAATAATAGAAACAAAGGAGATGGGCCATAAATCATTATTAGTAACGAATGAAACCGCGCAGACAAAAGTTTCGCCAACATCGTTCACCCATAGTACTGCACATCGCATCCACGCCTTTGTTTCTACCCATACACTTAATATTTCTAATAGTATCTACTGTCCTGCATCTACACTGTAACTTTAAATTTATTTATTTTGCTTTTTTTCTGTTTAAAAAGAAATACAAAAGTATTGTTTAATTTTTGTGATATAACGCAACAACATAGAACACATTTTTTACACATTACATTCTTTATTTAATTTTGTCACCTCTTTTAACTTCTTATAATGTATTCTAAATTCCCTTTGAATTACTGTTTGTATATTCTAGCATTACTATTTGAATACATTACGTTTAAAGAATTTTAATTTAACAATACCTAATCTGTCATAACATCACACTTAAATATACATTTTTTCGTACATCCAGTCACCTACCTCAGAACAGGTTTCACCCAGTGAGGTAGGTAATGTAAACCATACAATAATATAATTATGTAACATACATTGTACTTATATATCAACATGCCATATTGTATGAAACTATATAACCAAACGCATAACTTGCACTGCACAGCCGTTTTAATAGTCCGTGCAGTTTGGTCATAGCTCAGCGAAATGCGGCACGCTTACATGCCATATCTCCCTTTGTTCCCATAATATGGGCCGTAGTTCCGATCATGTTGACTGATGACTTGTCAGTGGTCATGGAATGGATAAGTGAATCAATTTGCTCATTACTTCTTCGGGAAGGGCTCATCTAGCGTATTCCACATCAAGGCTCCCATAAAAGAAACACAAGGAGAGAATAATGCACCGCTTCAAACAATGTGCCCAAGATTACAGCGTTGGAAGGAGTTGACCTAATTCAGAAGAAATATTTATGCACCAATTACAGTCTACAAGTACAAATGTTATTGCCAAGAACGCTACTCACCAAAAGAATTATATAGGTGCATATATTTGACGACATACACGTGACTTTTTAATTTTTCAATAAAAGCAAACGCTTCGTGTGGCTTGACATTACAATAAAAATAAAGTAAGAGTTAATTTAGAACCGACTTAAAATACAGTGGATCCAAGAAAACCAACAACTGAAGAGATAAATTTATAGAAGTGTGTTGTGGGCGTGTGTGTGTGTGCCCGAAGTAAGCATAATTTTATCATTATGCTTATTTCAGTTTTTCAAATATCGAAACTACTTCGTAAACAAATGGTCAATTACAATGACCTGTCTCCAACGTAGAAGTCGATTATGTAAATTAAGTCAATTTTCTTTCAAATCGGTACAGATCACAGGGATTATCTATTCAGCGAAGATAGCCCCCTTTGTGGGCATGAAGATAAAAAACAAGTTGCCGAAAAGATCTAAACCTATAAGAAGGTAATACGGTGTATATAACATCTAAACCAAAACTATTTACCGCCATAAAGCCAGCATCAAAGACAAATAACTTCCCAGGTCAATTTCATAAAGCGTCACCTCGGGCGAGGGAAGGACCGAAGAGGATATGAAAAAAATGTTGACCCCAAATGTAAATCGTCAAACAGTTTACAGCCTCCTTTATCGTCCTTTGTTCGGGAAATGGCAATTTTCAATCCACCCTATTGCAAGAAAACATAAAGGAACCTCGGACTGACAAAGTGTAGAGGAGCAGAGATAGACGTATGTGTCTAAAATGTATTTTTTTTGTTATGTGAATTCTGCAGGAAAGTGCCAACTGGCTAGAGCCAGTGACTCTAATAATCTTCAATCAGGGTATGCTATGAGGCTGGATGGAGTAAGTGGGGAAGGGGGATTAGAAAAAGATATTCAGATCTACGGCCTGATACCGGTTCTTTTTAAGGATAATGTATTGTCCTTATTGTTAGGGTTAAAGACATTTTGCTTAACTGCGATTTCAATTACATGTCAATGACAATACATTTTTAAATTAGTTGTAATTTAATTATTAATTGTCACCGTATTATAAAAAAATATAGGTGCATCACGCATAATTAACACGTTTATTTTATTAAAATTTTTACAATTCATACCATTTTATCTGACATGTCGAATAGGTACTTTACAAACATAGCAATTTCGTTAGTTCGATTTATTGAATAATATTATTGTGCGATAAATAACTCACTAATAATGTTTAAAATCAATACGTATGATAACAATGAATTTTCTTTCGTTAAAACTAGGCAAATATCGATTTTTTTTTAAAGAATGTCGTTTGCTGAATGACAGCTGCCATTCGAAAGAACCGGAACCGCAGTTAAGCAAAAAGTCTTTAAGCCTAAGGATAAGAACAATGACTTATCCCTAAAAAGAACCGGAATCAGGTCCCCTGTCAACAAACACGGCTAAAGCCAATTCCAGCAAAGGTGCTATTTCATCGGGGACGATAATGAGAGAAGTTACCACCCTGGAAGGTGCCGTAAATACACTAGATATATTTAAATTATCGGAATAACTCATTGAATCTTATAAATAATCCTCGTTAACATATTGAGGTGATTATTTACAAAAACGACGCTATTCAAATCATCAAATTTTTATTATTACTTATTATTATCATTGAAGCTTGAATAAATTGAATATTATATTTTGATAGGAAGCAGTCGCTTTGTGATTAGACATATTTAATGAAAATAAAACAATAACTTTGTTTATAACCAGGAGATTTAATTAATTTTATTAGAACCGACCAGTTTCGCTAAACACAAGCATCATCAGGGTGCAAAATTAAACTGATCAAAAATACATAGTGTGCGTTTATATATACAAAATAGAATAATGTTATTTCTGTCTTATTCTATTTTGTCCTGGGTCGATTCTCAGATGCGGCCGTTACCTTTTTTCTGTGTCTTTTTCTGTTTCCAGTTTTTTTTTGTTTTGTT
Source organism: Halesus radiatus (assembly GCA_022606495.2). NCBI lineage: Eukaryota > Metazoa > Arthropoda > Insecta > Trichoptera > Limnephilidae > Halesus > Halesus radiatus. Next base: position 76,731 of record JAHDVE020007796.1, read on the forward strand.
GATTTGTTAACATTATCTTCAATGATTAAATGCACTATATTTATTCACACATAATCGGTTAGTTGATCCAGACCAAGGAACATTTACCGCTCATTGTTAGGGTAGTTATGGGAATTCATTATTGTTTGGTTATTCGTAACCTGAAAATGTTTGTATTTCTTTTTTTCAATAGTTTTTTTTTCGCACGCCGGGATTTGAACCGGCGACCTCTGTATCCGAAGCCGTAGATCTTAACCGCTCGGCCACGGAGATTCAAATTTTCAAAGATGAATACTTTTATAATGTGCTAACCAATTCAACACATCGCATGTAATTCTTTCATCATACAAAGGATCAAGGGTAAGTCCCTTTCTTTTTTCCACGGACCAACGAAAAATAATCTGAACCATTACGCGATTCCAAAGCAATAAACAGGACGACAACAAAATTATATGGACTCTACATGGGCCGTTTGTGAAGCCATAAAGTAACCCGAACTAAAATTTCATTTTCACTTCTCGCATGACCAGAACACCCAACTAACTATTCATTGAATTAATTTTTACGAAAAAGTTGGAGCTTTTTGTGCTAGGAGAGTAGGACTCAAATAACAAAACTATTTATATTGTCATAGCCAAGGAGTTATAGGCGTATATATATATATATATATATATTTGATTGTATTCGTAAGAAAAATAGGTAATAATACTAGACTCATTAATAAAAATTTGAAATACACTTTACACTAACTAATTTTAGTTATACATTATATGTTCAATTGAAAAAAAAAGTATATATGTTTATATGCACACATTACAAATATATATTTTAATTTCTAAAAATTTCCATTAAAATTTCTTTCCCATCAGTGTATAGGGTATCAGAATACAGATAGATAGTACTCTCAATTATATGTACAACAAATCATAACAGTTCTCCCTCTCCAAACACGAGAATTTTACAACTAGGGGGGTATTAATTTAAAAAATATATATATATATGTTTAGTACTTATATAACTACTATTATTATCATGTAATCAGTATCGTTAATTATGTGCAATAAATATCTTTAAAACAAAATTAAAAGTCACTGTGAATGGTAATTTTTAATAAATAAATGAGGTACTTAAATAACGCTTAATATTTGCCCAAGTGCGTTAAAACGAATTTAAAATTACAGCTGAATAAGATGAAACATTTTGTTTTATATACAGGTACATCGTAAATTAATTGCGTGGCACCAAGAAATGGTAAATCAAATATGAGCAAAAATCCCAAAATGGTAATTCAATTGGGAATTTGAACATTTGCATTCAACTCGCTTTCATCTTATTCTCGGGTTGCTGTTGGGGGTTGGTTCCGTCAACTTGCATGGGAAAGGCGGAAGAAGGCTTTTAAGAGATTATTTTTTTCATTTCCAAAGTCAACACAATCAATAATCTCCCAGCTTCCTACCGGATGAGGATTTTATCATAATATTTTTAAAATATTGAGGCATTTTTCAAGCTTTCCAACAGGGCTGAGAAATTTATTAGAGTGTTTTACAGAATTTAATAGTGCTATCAAGGGCCGTAAGGCTCTCGTGCGTTTTAGTCAAATTCTAAGGAGGTTGCGCGGCTTATTCCGGCACCAATAAAAAGATATTACCAAGTATTTATCGTATTATGGAAGTGCTTTGCGAACCTCGAGGAAGTAACTGTTTAGTAATATAACTTTAACGTCAAACCATTGTATCATTAAAACGTCAATAGCATTTGTTTATTAAAGAACCTCAATTAAAATCGCTGCTCTTCGTGAATGCATAAATTCAAGTGTGACATTATGGCAACTTGCCTCAAACTCAGCTCATATAATTTCAATACACGAGGTTTGTCTGTTTCCTTTTAAGTTTGTCAAAAGCGTTAGCATGTATTTAATTTTTTTTTTAGTGAAATTGAATAGATTCTATTTCAATTTACAATTCTACACTTCTCTTTTAAGCAAATGCTTGTTTAGAGAAGCGGAGTGTACATATTGCGATTACATTAAAAAAAAGGTGATACTTAAAAATTATTGTAGAAAATAATATTAACATAACCCAAATGAAACGAAATGAAAAAACGATAGAAAATAAAAAAAGATTTCAGTCGCATCTGGGACTCGAACCCATAACCTCTGCCTATCCGGGGCAACCGCTTAACCAACTTAGCTAATGAGACCAGTTCAATTTATGTCATCTTAGTCGATATCATATCTCAAATTAAAGGTTTGTAAAAATATTCTCCATTTTTAATCCCATATTATTGGCACCTATCTTTATAATGATTACAAAGAAATTTGAAATTTGAAAAAAAAAATATTCCGTCGTTTTTTCCGTTTTCATGTTTCATTTGGGTTATGTTAATATTATTTTCTACAATGATTAAATATTAATATGAGGTTTTTTAAATCACAATAAAAATAATTAATAATTTTAAAAAAAAATTATGCTTGAAAGTGCTTCAGATGACAACGTTGCAGAGTTGATGGTTTACATTATGGAAAAGACAGTGCATACCGACAAGTTTTCATTTAGCAGTTATAATAAACACAACATAATGTATGTAAGTACAGTGTTAGACAGGATATTTATCATATAGCATAACGGTAAGAATGTGTAAGAATGTATGAGTATTGTTTTTAGTTTGAATTTTTACGCTTATTTTAAAGTGTTTTTTTAATTGCATTTGAGATTTCGTTAGTATCTTTTATTTTTCCAATGCATTCAAGCAGCTCAGGTTCATAGAAATTAGATTATCTTTAAATGTTATGTTATTCGAGAGTCAAATCGCTAAGATTCAGAAGGACTGTGACTCCCCTAGCTGGGAGTGTTGAGGCTGAAGGTAGTGAAGGAAATAAATAAGAAGATTGGTTTCGATTATTATTAACGGCGATCTCCCCAAAGTGACACTGAAAGCGTGTACGAATATATTATTTAAAAAATTATTTCAATTATTTGTGAACATGGGGAAAAAATAATTTTATTGCCCTCCACCTTCAAACAAGAGACCCGCGGCCGGGACCAGAGTATGATATGCACTAAATAATAGTGGTTTTAACAGTCCAGACGAATGAAAAGAAAAAATAAGGCTACTTTCGTATTAGAAATAAGTACTTATCTTATGAAATGAATCAATTGGTTGTTCGCTTCAGGAATAACAATAAAAAATAAACGTTTCAATGGCAACCCTGAGAATTGAATTTAAAAGCCTCTTGAATTCAAAACAAAGTTGCTGCGTACTAAAAAGCGCAAACGAAACTTATTATGCGCTCTTTCGCGGGAAAGGTAGATGCATTTCTTTTGGCACAGTGTCCGGAAACTGGGAAGAGATTCTGCAAAGCCTGGACCGTCAGCTTCCCTCGGGCCGGATTGAATACTCCCCCCTACGTAGTCAAAACGTTCGCGGCGGGAAGAAAAAACTTACACAATAGGGTAATAAAAATAATACGACACATTTCAGCGATGACTGGAAATACAGGCGCGCGTCGGCGTCGGCATCGCGGCGGAGGGCGCAGGCGGTAATGTATTTATGAATATGTAAGGCGTGCGGAACACGACGAACAGCCATTCGTCAAAAATCATCGCGAAATGCGTGTACCGTCGTAAGGTTCCTTGTACCTCATTATACCTTGTAACCGAACGACACGCTACGGGAAGCTCAAACGGCTGATCTGAAGATTGGTAACATGGAACTGCAAAGATGAATCAAAAACCATATTAAATTATATCATGAGTAACTATTATAAATGTCGTAGAAATGAAAAAAAATAAATAATAAAATTACACTAAAAATAAATATTAAGTATATTAATTTAAGATTTGCGCTTCATTGCGATATTCAAACAATATAAAATAGACAAGGACAGAAAATAATAAAGATTATGTTGCGACCGAGGCTCGAATGTGGGACCTTTCCCCTATCCCGGAGGAAAGTACTAACCAACTGTACCACCGTAATCTATGTATATATATATATATATATATATATATATATATTATTCTATTTATTTACATTTTTTTTAAACAACACGAACATTCTCGGGTTTATAATAACGTGACGCAATTGAAAATCTCCTACTAGCTTCACAGTAAGTGGAAGATGTTGCTTGTATCCTGATGGAGGACTTAACCAGCCCAGGAATTGGACTCACGACTGAGTGGGATCCAGACGCGATGCCAACTCAGCAACTGACCGGTCACCGATACACCAATATGTATTACAAAAACACTCAGAATATGAATTTCACAGTATTAGAAAAGATACGAGTTTCTTACGGGGGAAGCTAACTAACTAACTAAACATCACGCCGTTTCCCCACAGGGGTAGGCAGAAAGGACGGACCGCTAAACAACTCGATCTTGGCATACACTTCTTGCTTCATTCACATTCATACAATGCCTCATACATTCTCTTCTGTTATTCCGACTTCTGACGTGGCCCGACTCAAGTATTTGATTCACTGTGACATGTCTTCCTAGGGCGTCCCGGATTCTTCTTCCATTCACATCATCTGAAGCCTTTTCAACCAACATTTCAATTCTGAATGGTGGTTTTCACCAGGGCGATACTGAGAGTACCTACCACATTCGAACGTGTCGCAAATATACAAAATATTACTTCATATCAATTAAATGTGATATAAATAAAATATATTTACACATAACCCACGATCCCTGGATTCGTAGTCAAAGATCTAAACCACTCGACTGCGGATTTCGTACTCAATTTTGTTATAGCCAAATTAATTATGTACCCAACTAATCTTTTCTATTAACTTATAATTAAGTGTTTTTTCCAGCTTAATAAAGTATAGAAATATTAAGTAAAGTTGTTTTTTCCAGCTTAATAAAGCATAAAAATATTATGTAAAGTTGTCTTTCACATGCTGAAGGAACGCAATCACTAAAACGTAAAACCTATTGTTTCCAGCGCAGGACTGAGCACAGGTTGTACGGCGGAGAAGGCTGTATGGGTGTACGGTATATGATATTCTTTCTACCCTGGCAACGATTTACAGCGGCACGGATGAAGGGTGTACATTTTCTCTGGTAAAGTGAGTGATGGCGGAAGGAACCCGGAAGAGGGGAAACTCGGAAGAGGTGAAAAAGGAAAAACACACCAAGACAATGTCAGACGACCCCTACAACGTGCCAGGATGCAAGAACAGGAGACAGGTATTAGAAAAGTTTCGGAAATACGTCATATAAAGATGATACATAGAAAAGTTCAATGTTACAAAATAATACGAGTACACTCGCAACAGTTAGTGACTTATTTAATATTGTTTTTTTTGTAATGTCTGCACCAACCACTGAACAAATTGCCTGAAGATTTAAAACATGTATAATGTGTAGAATTTAAAAAAAAATTAAAACTATATTCGAAAATCGTTTTTTTTAAATCCAGTTTGGAAAACGATTTACTATAAGTACCAACTCTGTTCTGATAACGGTCCTGCTAAAATTTGTACATTCTGATCTGTGGCTTGCATTGCTCCATGACGAATGGTAGGATGTGTGTAGTTTTTTATTGAATATTTTTAAATAGCAATGATGATTGTTTTGGTCAACTAAATAAATATGTACGTACAAGTTCCTTACCAAATTCACAGACAAATTTATTTTGATTTGTCACACTTTTCTAAAATCGTGAATTCATTATTGGTTGTTTTTTAGGGTAGGCACAGCTTTTCAGCATATACGGACGGCACATCAATAATTCTGTATAGCTTGGCAAGAAAATGTAGACATTTTATAAAGTGGAATTAAAGCATTTCATTACTATGCCAACACCAAGATACATAAAAAAATATATTAACATTCTAATTTGACAGTTTATTTTAAGGAAACAATCCAAAACAATATAACTCGATTAAATAACCATTTTTAATTTATAATTTTGACTTATTAGATGAATTAGATTTTATTTTATTTTGATTGAACATCTAATAAATGGGTATTTTGATACGTACATTTCAGAAACACGAAAAAATCACATTTTCAAGTAATTATCCTCCTTGCAAAGCGCTAAATAATAATAAAAAAAAATTATATAAAATTGTCTTATAATATGATGTAGAATCTAATATAAACTAACTTCTGATAATTTGGTTAAAGTTAAAAAAAATTACTTTAATTTTCCTATGAGCCATCTTGGTGTTGTCATTTAAAACCTTTGAAACGATCGCAGCGCATCCATTTTTTTTCTATTTTCAAGTATCAGTCTGTGTACTTTTTCTGTCTTGTAAAATATTGTTGTCTTTTACGTTCATTTCGTTATTATTGTTTCTGTATATTTCGAGCCTGTACACTTTGTTTATGTTATTTTCCGGTGATTTGTATATATTTTATATTTGCATATATTTACTTTAAAACCAAATATGTACCAATTAACAGTCCCAAATTAGTTTTGTTGACAACTCATGTTTTATTTCAAAAATATATGAGGGTGGGATTTCCCAATTGTGAGGCTGAAGGGAGTGAGGAGGGGAAAGCGATGGACAAGAGGAATGTGGGGAACTACCTGGCTCTTCAGATCTGGTCACCAAGCACGGCTAAAGCTATTTCAAGTAACATTTCAATGCTGAATAACGCTCTTTCATCAGAGCAATACTGACAGAATCTACCACTTTGGGACAATAAAAACTACTAACCAACACCCAAAATATTAGGATTTTATACACTACATCATTTTTTCACTATTTTAATTGACTTAAACAACCTCTCGTCTGGACCACTCCAAAAAGCTTTTTTTTGTTTTTAAGTTTTAGCGTCTTAATATTGCAATTGTAAGTAATTCGAACGATTGCAGCTCCATCTTTTTTTCTACATTATTTATTTGTAGTCTTCTGCGATCTTTCAATCACTGGACATTACACATACGAGTACATACGTATACCTGGGTATAAGAATTATGATCGTATATTTCTTTTAAAGTCAGTGATTACATAATGCCAGAATAGGAAAGTATTTAAAATCGAAAATAACGCAAATTAAAAGAATTCTAGTAAAAAAATAACATTTATTATTATGTAAACTGTGCCATTATATGGTAACTTTTATTCGAGCTGTCAAAAGAAAGAAAAGCCGGGGTAATAAAACATTTAATAAACGCGCATGAATGCTGAAGAATCTCCTTTGTCGGCGGAGCGATCATGATATTAAAACGTTGCATAAACTGATAATGATTATGAAAAAATAAATAGACGGTATCTTCTCGATTGGACGCACGCGCTGTCGCAAAGAACCAAAAGCATTTATCATCAAATCACCCTGCTAATGGCATTGATACAAAGTTCACAGATCAGCCATCTCAGTACGCGATTAGTCATTTTCGTTAAATTTGTCAATATCGTTAACATTATCTCCAACTGATAATATAACAGTAATTGTAAAAGTGCATACAAAACATAATTTTGGATTTGAGGTCAAAATACTCACCTAAACCTTATAATATATTTTTTCTTCAAGACGTTTAATAAATATCTAGTACGGATTAGAAGTAATTTATTTATTTTTGTTTTATATTATGAAATATAGGCCATTAAAGGAATCGGTTTTTCGATATTTTAGAGGACCTTTAACAATTATTTGGGGGCTAACGGTGATTTAAAAAAAAAAGTTTTACCCCGTCTACTTAGAAAATATAATGAAAAATAAAATAAAAATTTAAAATAAAAATTAAAATAAGCATTACGGTGGACTTAAATTAAAAGGGACCAATTTAAGTTGGAACACAAATTTGCCGTACATAATTTAAAATGTCGACCCGAAAAAATGATTTTTTTTTTAATGTTTTGTTTTTATATTTTTATTTACGTAATCATATTTACATAGCAAATATGATAATTTTTGAAAAAAAATCATAATTTTCTAAGTTGCCTCTAAAATTATGAAAATTAATATTTTTTTCATAGCCTATACTTCATAATTTAAAACAAAAATAAATAAAATACTTCTCATCATCACACCGATGGTGGTTCAAACTAGTTTGTAACGCTCGTCCAATACCCCTCATACCCCGCAGTAGTCCCACAATACTGTTCACCACTACACAAGCAAGAATCTCTCTAAAATGGTTTGCCTATACTATAATTTGTTCCAAAATCATCGTTACTCGGTGCTGCCATAGTAATACCAATTTATAAAATTTCTTCATTTTATTGTGAAACTGTACGACACAGGGGTTATCTAGTGTAAATCCACAGCAATGCGTAGAACACTGAATGCGTATACACAGATAGCAGTGTGTCGTGGGCGTGTGTGTGTGCCACAAGGTAGGTTAATTTTACCGTACTTCTGGGGGTCAAGTCCGTATATTTTGAGTTAGCTAACGCAAATTAAATCGACCCTAAGCAACACATTTTGACAGTTTTCATAAACGCAGCGTCTCTCGCCTTTACGTTAGTTACGGATTTGTCTATTAACCTAAAAACAAACTTAACTTGTTACCGCGATACGGACTAACAAACTGTCAAAATGTGTTGTTTATGACCGTGTAACTTGCGTTAGCTAACCCAAAAGATACAGACTTGGCCCCCTAGTGAAATTTTTCAAACAGTTTCAAATACAGAAAAAAAATTAAATAGATAAACCATTACTTTGGATTAGGAATCGAAAGGTGTTGTGCAAATTGGCGACATTATTTTTTACCGAATCGGTATCGATCACGCTTCTAAAGATTTTCTATTCGGTGGCGTAGAACAATAACAAATATAATACAACTAAGAATGAGTCCGGTAATCGTGATTTTGTCCATAGATGCGGATTGCGAGTTATCCGAGGGATCCAAGCGGCTGCACGCGCAGGATTGTGCCGTATAATCGTCGCTGCTTAACCCTACGAAATAATGTCTTCGGACCTCTGATTTGTGGAGGAAAACAAATAATACAGCGCAATTTAGTGTTATTTCACTTTACGCGTGCTTAACCCTTTCATACCGAAATTAAAAAGCAATGTTTAATTATTAATTAATTACTTACCGTTGCTTTCACGGCAAAATTACCAAGCTGCAAAAATGTGTTTTTACAGGAAGGTGTGAATACCTTCTCCATTTTAAACGACGCGTATAACAAAAAAATAATAATATATCATGAATATTTTTTTAAACTATTTTTTCCTTTTAACAAAACTTTAATTTTTTTAACTGCAGGGTGGACTTTTTAAAAATCTATAGCCGCTTATGGAATTTCACGCATGGATTTTTGATCACAATACGTCAAATGAGAGATAGATAATTTTGTAGTCAAAATTTTTATTTTTAACCGATGGTATTCTCTTAGTTGTATTTTTTGTTGTTGTGTAGACTTAAGGGTCGTAATTGCGGACAATATTGCACCATTTTTTCCTTTTGAAACATTGTACATTTTGCTACCTACGCGTATAGAATTTAAGGCTAAATCAATCGTTGTATTTCTTGCTTTAGCAGACTACAAAGTGTGCTTCACTATTTTTAGCTCGTAAAATAATTTCTATATAAGTAATGGAACATAGGAATATCCACCGACAGCAAATACGACAAAATGCAATGCATATTTTTCAAACGTTCTGTAAAAAAAAGGTAAATCGTTGAAATTTTGGCGGACACGAGTACTAACTAAAGATATTTCATGGTCGTATTCAATGTTTGTCCTAATTTCTCTTTAGGAATTGATCGACGGCGCTTCTTTGGCCTTCGCCATCGCGTGATGCATAAAGGTTGTGGTTTTACTTCCCTGTCGTTTGATTTTATCT